>ML104421.1:172149-219045 GCA_003697995.1 Taxidea taxus jeffersonii | reverse complement strand
GCCCCTAACATGGGAGCAGCCTACTATATAAACCAATTAATAACCAAATCAAAGCAACACATTGACAAGAATACAATAATAGTAGGAGACTTTAACATACCCCTCACTGAAATGGACAGATCATCCAAGCAAAAGATCAACAAGGAAATAAAGGTCTTAAATGACACACTGGAGCAGATGGACATCACAGATATATTCAGAACATTCCATCCCAAAGCAACAGAATACACATTCTTCTCTAGTGCCCATGGGACATTCTCCAGAATAGATCACATCCTGGGTCATAAATCAGGTCTCAACCAGTATCAAAAGATTGGGATCATTCCCTGCATATTTTCAGACCACAATGCTCTGAAGCTAGAACTCAATCACATGAGGAAATTTGGAAAGAGCACAAATACATGGAGACTCAACAGCATCCTTCTAAAGAATGAATGAGTCAACCAGGAAATTAAAGAAGAATTGAAAAAAACCATGGAAATAAATGATAATGAAAACACAACGGTCCAAAATCTGTGGGACACAACAAAGGCAGTCCTGAGAGGAAAATATATAGCGATATAAGCACATCTCAAGAAACAGGAAAGGTCTCAAATACACAACCTAACCCTACACCTAAAGGAGCTCGAGAAAGAACAACAAAAAAGCCTAAACCCAGCAGGAGAAGAGAAATAATAAAGATCAAAGCAGAAATCAATGAAATAGAAACCAAAAAAACAATAGGACAAATCAATGAAACTAGGAGCTGGTTCTTTGAAAGAATTAATAAGATTGATAAACCCCTGGCCAGACTTATCCAAAAGAAAAGAGAAAGGACCCAAATAAATAAAATCATGAATGAAAGAGGAGAGATCACAACCAACACCAAAGAAATACAAACAATCATAAGAACATATTATGAGCAACTCTATGCCAACAAATCTGGAAGAAATAGATGCTTTCCTAGAGACATATAAACTGCCAAAACTGAACCAGGAAGAAATAGAAAACCTGAATAGGCCCTTAACCAGTAAGGAGATTGAAACAGTCATCAAAAATCTCCAAACAAACAAAAGCCCAGGGCCAGATGGCTTCCCAGGGGAATTCTACCAAACATTTAAAGAAGCATTAATACCTATTCTCCTGAAACTGTTCCAAAAAATAGAAATGGAAGGAAAACTTCCAAACTCATTTTATGAGGCCAGCATCACCGTGATCCCCAAACCAGACAAGGATCCCATCAAAAAAGAGAATTACAGACCAATATCCTTGATGAACACAGATGTGAAAATTCTCACCAAAATACTAGCCAATAGGATCCAACAGTACATTAAGAGGATTATTCACCACGACCAAGTGGGATTTATTCCAGGGCAGCAGGGTTGGTTCAACATCCGCAAATCAATCAATGTGATACAATACATTAACAAAAGAAAGAACAAGAACCATATGATACTCTTAATAGATGCTGAAAAAGCATTTGACAAAGTGCAAAATCCCTTCCTAATCAAAACTCTTCAAAGTGTAGGGACAGAAGGCACATACCTCAATATTATCAAAGCCATCTATGAAAAATCCCACAGTGAATATCATTCTCAATGGAGAAAAACTGAGAGCTTTTCCATTAAGGTCAGGAACACGGCAGGGATGTCCGCTATCACCACTGCTATTCAACATAGTACTAGAAGTCCTAGCCTCAGCAATCAGACAACAAAAAGAAATTAAAGGCATCCAAATCAGCAAAGAAGTCAAACTATCACTCTTTGCAGATGATATGATACTATATGTGGAAAACCCAAAAGGCTCCACTCCAAAACTGCTAGAGCTTATACAGGAATTCAGTAAAGTGTCAGGAAATAAAATCAATGCACAGAAATCAGTTGCATTTCCTTACACCAACAACAAGACAGAAGAAAGAGAAATTAAGGAGTCAATCCCATTTACAATTGCATCCAAAACCATAAGATACCTAGGAATAAACCTAACCAAAGAGGCAAAGAATCTATACTCAGAGAACTATAAAGTACTCATGAAAGAAATTGAGGAAGACACAAAGAAATGGGAAAATGTCCCATGCTCATGGATTGGAAGAATAAATATTGTGAAAATGTCTATGCTACCTAAAGCTATCTACACATTTAATGCAATGCCTATCAAAATCCCATCCAATTTTTTCAAAGAAATGGAACAAATAATTCTAAAATTTATATGGAACCAGGAAAGACCTCGAATAGCCAAAGGAATATTGAAAAAGAAAGCCAAAGTTGGTGACATCACAATTCCAGACTTCAAGCTCTATTACAAAGCTGTCATCATCAAGACAGTATGGTACTGGCACAAAAACAGACACATAGATCAATGGAACAGAATAGAGAGCCCAGAAATAGACCCTCAACTCTATGGTCAACCAATCTTCGACAAAGCAGGAAAGAATATCCAATGGAAAGAAGACAGCCTCTTCAACAAATGGTGTTGGGAAAATTGGACAGCCACATGCAGAAAAATGAAATTGGACCATTTCCTTACACCACACACAAAAATAGACTCAAAATGGATGAAGGACCTCAACGTGAGAAAGGAATCCATCAAAATCCTTGAGGAGAACTCAGGCAGCAACCTCTTCGACCTCAGCCGCAGCAACTTCTTCCTAGGAAAAACGCCAAAGGCAAGGGAAGCAAGGGAAAAAATGAACTATTGGGACTTCATCAAGATCAAAAGCTTTTGCACAGCAAAGGAAACAGTCAACAAAACCAAAAGACAACTGGCAGAATGGGGGAAGATATTTGCAAACGACATATCAGATAAAGGGCTAGTATCCAAAATCTATAAAGAGCTTAGCAAACTCAACACCCAAAGAACAAATAATCCAATCAAGAAATGGGCAGAGGACATGAACAGACATTTCTGCAAAGAAGACATCCAGATGGCCAACAGACACATGAAAAAGTGCTCCACATCACTGGGCATCAGGGAAATACAAATCAAAACCACAATGAGATACCACCTTACACCAGTCAGAATGGCTAAAATGAACAAGTCAGGAAATGACAGATGCTGGCCAGGATGTGGAGTAAGGGGAACCCTCCTACACTGTTGGTGGGAATGCAAGCTGGTGCAACCACTCTGGAAAACAGCATGGAGGTTCCTCAAAAAATTGAAAATAGAGCTACCTTATGACCCAGCAACTGCACTACTGGGTATTTACCCTAAAGATACAAACGTAGTGATCCGAAGGGGCACGTGTACCCGAATGTTTATAGCAGCAATGTCCACAATAGCCAAGTTATGGAAAGAACCTAGATGTCCATCAACAGATGAATGGATAAAGAAGAGGTGGTATATATATATACAATGGAATACTATGCAGCCATCAAAAGAAATGAAATCTTACCATTTGCGACAACATGGATGGAACTAGAGCGTATTATGCTTAGCGAAATAAGTCAACTGGAGAAAGACAACTATCACATGATCTCCCTGATATGAGGAAGTGGAGATGCAACGGGGATGGGGGTAAGGTGGTAGGAAAAGAAAAAATGAAACAAGATGGGATCGGGAGGGAGACAAACCAAAAGAGACTCTTAATGTCATAAAACAAACTGGGAGAGGGTGGTGGGGTTATATTATATGTTTAAATAAAAAAGCTTAAAGAAAATAAAAAAAAGTTTAAAAAAAAAACAACAAAAAAACCCCAAGTACTGGTGAGGATGTAGAGAAACTGAAACCCTCGAATAGTGTTAGTGGTGATGCAAAATGGTATATCTACTTTGGAAACACAGACTAGCATCTGTTCAAATAATTAAATAGGGAGTTACTGCATGACCCACAACAGTATTCCTAGCCATACACAGAAACTCCCATAACAACTTGCACGCAGTGTTTATAACAGCATTATTCATAATGGCCAGAAGACGGAAACAATGCAAACGTCCAGACAAACAAACGGGCCAACAAATGTGGCACATCCATACAAGGGGTATTATAGGGTCATAAAAGGAGCTACCGAGTACATAGTACAACATGGATGATCCTTGAAAACATTATAGTACAGGAACGAAGCCAGTCACAAAAGACCATACATTACATGATTCTGCTCCTAGGAAATGTCTAAAACAGGGAACTCATTAGAAACAGACAGGCCATCAGTGGTTGCCTAGGCCTGAGGGGTCAGAGGGTAAGAGCAGAGGGTATGGGATGTATTTTTGAGATGATATTCTAAATGTTCTAACACAGATGGTGGTAATGATTGCTCGAGTGTGTTAATATACTAAAGACCACTTGTACATTTTTAATTGCGTGCATTAGGATAAGAATTATACCTCAACAGTGCTGTTAAAAAAAAAACCCGACAGATACAGAACTTACTCTGTTTTTACAGACTTCATAAAATGACTGTCTTCCTATTCCCCTCCCCTACATTTTTGACCTCTGTGAAAGATTTAATTTACCAGACAGCCTAGGTAATTATAACAAAAAAATATGTTCTTCCATTGACTTAATTTATTATGTAAAATGTGGCTAATAACAATAACACGTAAAAATGGCCAAAGCTAAATACACGAGGCTAGATGTGTATTATTTCTGTTCTTTCCCAAAGGCAGTGCCCCTGCGCCCTGTAAGCCTGGCAACACACTGCAAGAGAGCAGGTCGCTAGTTACAGGCATGGCGCTCTAGCCCCGATGACAATAATCCTGCCAGCTGGTTCCAAGTGCTTACTGTGTGCTGGGGCATTCCCATGAATAATCTCACCAAGTAGATGTCACTATCATCCCAATTCCACAGGTGAAAAACTTAAGGTTTGGAGAGGGTACATACCTGGACCGAGAGCAAAGCCACTCATGGTGTAGGTAGGATCTGAACTCAGACCACAACTCAGGATCTTAACCATCTCAATACATTTCTGGGACATATCTTATATAGAAATCAAAAGCACATTCACGATTTTGGAAAGGAAATCTTTGGAAAGGTATGATGTACCGAAAGTTCAGCAAAAAAATCAGAATATTAATTACAGTTGGAAGGAACAGCATAAATCATTTAATTTTATAGCAACTTCATGGAAGTGATAAAGCTGGGATTTGGGGGCTTTGGCTCAGTCTTACAAAATAAGTCTCCAGAATGGTAACTCTCCCAAAGCTATGACTAATGTAGAACTCATCTGTTCATTCACGCTTTCATTTCAGCCAACGAATGGGTACTCAAGGTCAGCTGCAGCGCCATGCATGGTGCTGGGCTACAGACTCAAGAAAATCAAAGAGGAACAGAACAGTCCCAGTCCGCGAGGGGCTCGAGTCTGATGGGGAGGACAGCGGGAAGTCACACGCGTGCGCGAGTAGCCACAATCCAATGCGCTAAGCAACACTGGACGAACGCGGCAGGGCCACAAGTCTGCAGGAAGGTCAAGGAAGTTTCACCAGGAAAATCGTTGAGAGAGAGATCATTCTTCTCCAGGAAGAGGGGAGGGGAATTTACATTGGAATAGTAAGAAATTGCAAGTTATTTAGAACTGCTTGGAGCATAGCAGTGAGAGTAGGAGACTGAATTAAGCAAGACTTTTTATTCGCTGTCTGCCATCTGGAGTCTCACTGACCAGGGAGACCCACCAGTTCAGAGTCCCCCACAGACTGTCACCTCTTCCGTCAGGCAGGGATACTCCAAGCCAATACCCCCCACCTCAAACAGCCAGACAACTACAACAGCCCCCGACAGCCTAGACCCCACTGAAATGACTTAAATTAGCCAATCCTAAGCCTGCTTACCCTGTCTCCCCTGCCCTTCCCACAGAAATCACAAAAATGCTCTTGCCCATGCTCCCCCTCAACACCCCCAATGCCTTCTCCCTCCTAACCGAAGTGGTACTTCCCCACACGGCCCTGCGTGGCATGGCATGCTCCTGCTTGAGCGGTCACTCTTCTTTCCGTAGCAATCATCTCCTAGCCTATGGGCCTCCCCATATCTGAATATTAATAAAATTTGTACCCTAAAACAGAGATGCAGAAGGCACTGCCACATGGTAAGAAAGGGCCGAGATCATCCAGGGCCTTATCTGTCTTGCTGAGCAGTTTTAAGCACTCAGTAAACACTGAAAGCAAAAGGATGGTTTTAAGCAGGGGCATAACATGATCAGATTGACATTTAAAACAATTACTTGGGGAAGATAGCAGAGTAGGAGGACCCTAAGCTCGCCTCATCCCATGGATACGACTAGATAACACATCAATCTAAATAAACCATAAAGGCCTCTTGAAGATGGGCCAAAGAAACTCCACTACTAAACGGAGGGAAGAGGCCACAGCAAAGAAACGAGTAAGGATGGAGACAGTGGTCCAGGACTGAAAGGGACTGGGGCTGTTGGGCGGGCAGGGAGTCAGTGGTATAGACAAAGGCAAAAAACAGACTTTTGTACCTGGGAGCCTAGTGGGGGTGGGGGCATGAATCCCCATAACATTTGAATTTCTGGAGTTCTTACAACCAGGGGGACTTAAAGCCTGGAATTTTAAAAATTAGCAGGCTCAGCTTTAGGAGAGCCCAGAGGGTTTTAAGAAGCACAGTCCCCATCCTTAAAGAGAGAGCAGCACAAACAGTCCCTGCAGATCCAGCAGGAACCAGCAGTTTGGAAAAACGCCAGGGGCAGACAGGAGGGAGAATAATTTTCTCATCTCTGGGTGCGGCCCAGAGAGACAGGGATCATGGGGAGACCCCTTCAGGGAACAGAGGAGCTGGCAGGCACCTATTTCCCGCCCCTGCACTCCAGCATAAACAACAGCCACCTGTAGGAACCAGGCACCAACACTCCTTACCTAACTTGCTTGTGTCAACTCCCCCCACTTGCCCCCACCAGTGCACATCCACAGGTCCACCCTCCCAATCCTACTCCCAAGTTCCAGTGCTTCAGATACTCTCGAGAGTATCAGCGCAAATCCTGCCTACACCACATCTCCCAACCTGTGAATTTTGTGAGACATCAGTCCCAGCAGTAGCTGGGCCGTTCTCACTTCACAAGCAGACCACGACAGGCTGTCAAAATGCTGGGGACCAACCACTGCTCACAACAGGCAGAGAGAGCCTCTGCAGACCACTGGGCTGAAGGGAAAAGGGCCAAGATTCACAAGCACAGCACATGAAACATACATAGGAAACACTCCCGGAAGTGTTTCCTGGAGAAAAGGGAACAGTGCGACACAGTACAGTACAAGAACTCTTCTTAAAGCTATTATCATCAAGAACAAGAGTACTAAGTAGCTGACTTTCCTAACACATGAAAACAGACACAAAGAGTTAGACAAAATAAGGAGACAGAGAAATCTGTTCCAAATGGAAGGAAATGACCAAATCACAGCAAGAGACCTGACTGAAATGGACATAAGGAACGTGCCTGGTAGAGAATTTAAAGTAACTATCATAAAGATGTTATATGTGAACTGAGTGGTAACAGTAAATCAAAGCCAGTGATAGATAGAATAAAGAGAAAGGAGTTTAAGTATACCATTAAAAAAAGCAAACCATGAAATAGGACAAGAGAAGAAAGGATCAGAGAAAATCTATAGAAACAACCACAAAACAAGTAAAAAAAATGACGATTAATACATATCTACTCTGACTGGAAATGGACGAAACACTCCAATTGAAGACACAAGGTGACCATGAGACCCACATGCTGCCTATAACAGACTCATTTCAGACTGAAAGATACCCACAGATACACAGGGAATGGAAGAATATTTATGTATTAAATATATTATTTATATTAATATTAAATATTCATAATAATATATTAATAATATTAAATATATTATTTATATAATATATTATGTAAATGTGATGTAAATGGCTATCCAAGGAAAGCTGGGGTAGCAACACTTGTCTCAGACCAAACAGATGTTACAACAAAGACTCCAACAAGAGACAAAGAAGGACACTATAGAATAACAAGTGGGACAATCCAACAGGAAGATATAACAATGATACATATTTATGCACTCAACAAGGGAGCACCCAAATACATGAAACAGTTAATGACAAACATAAAGGATACAATAAACAGTTATAGAATAATAGTAGGGGATTCAACACCCCAATATTATCAACGGACAGATCCTCCAAACAGAAAATAAACAAGGAAACAACGGTTTGAATAACACACTGGACCAGGTGGATTTCACAGACATATTCAGAACACTCCATCCTAAAACAGTAGAATGCATATTCTTGCCAAGTGCACAGGAACATTCTTCAGAATGGATCACATATTAGGCCACAAAACAAGTCTCAACAAATTTTTTAAAAAGTTCAAGTCAATACCATGCATGTTTTCTGACCACAACACTATGAAACTAGAAATCAACCACAAGGAAAAAAATCTGGAAAGAGCACAAATACGTGGAAGTTAAGTAATATGGTACTAACTAAAGACTGGGAAAGAAATCAAAGAAGAAATAAAAAAAAAATTACATTGAAACAGCAAATGAAAACATACTGGTCCAAAATCCTTGGGATGCAGCAAAGTAGTTCTAAGACGGAAGTTGACAGCAATATAGGCCTCTCTCAAGAAGCAAGAAAAATCTCAAATAAGTACCCAAAACTTACACCTAAAGGAGATAGAAAAAGAAGAACAGATAAAACTCCAAACCCCAAATCAGAAAAAGGAAGGAAATAATAAAGATCAGAGCAGAAATAAATGATATAGAAACTAAAGCAAACAAACAAAAAACCCAAAAGAACAGATCAATGAAACCAGGAGCTTTCTTTGAAAAGATCAACAAAATTGATATATCTCTCGCTAGACTCATCAAAGAGAAACAGAGGGAGAGAGAGGACCAAAATAAACAAGATTACTAATGGAAGAGGAGAAATAACACCACAGAAACACAAATAATTGCGACCAAGTATTATGAAAAACTATGCCAACAAATTGGACAAATTAGAAGAAATGGATGAATTCCCTACCAAAACTAAAGCAGGTAAAAACAGATAATTTGAACAGACCAATTACCAGCAATGAAATTGAATCAGTAATCAAAAAACTCACAAAAAAACAAAAGCTCAGGACCAGATGGTTTCACAGGTGAAATCTACAAGAGTTAATATCTATTCTTCTCAAACTATTCCCAAAATATTGATTAGGAAGGAAAACTTCCAAATTCATTCTATGAGGCCAGTATCACTCTGATACCAAAAAAAAAAAAAAAAAAAAGGAGTACAGGCCAATATCTCTCATGAATATAGATGTAAAAATCCTTAACAAAATATTAGCAAACCATATCCAACAATATATTAAGAAAAATCATACACCATGATCAAGTGGGATTTATTCCCAGGATGCAAGAGTGGTTCAATATTTGTAAATCAATTAACATGATATATCTTATCAATAAGAGAAAGGATAAAAACCATATGATCATTTCAACAGATGCAGAAAAAGCAATTGACAAAGTACAGCACCCATTCATGATAAAAACCCTCTGCAAAGTAGGTCTAGAAGGAACAAATCTCAACATAATAAAGGCCATTCATGAAAAACTCACATCATACTCAATGGTATAAAACAGCTTTACCTTTTCAACACAGTACTGAAAGTCCTAGACACAGTAATTAGACCACAAAACACAAATAAAATGGATCGAAATGGGTAAGGAAGAAGTAAAAATCTATTTGCAGATGACATGATACTCTATACAGGAAGCCTGGAATACTCCACTGAACAATTACTAGAACTGATGAATAAATTCAGGAAATCCACAGGGTATAAAATCAATGTGTAGAAATCTACTGCATTCCTGTGCACTAATAATGAAGCAGCAGAAAGTGAAATTAAGAGCCATCCCAGGGTGCCTGGGTGGCCCAGTCAGTTAAACATCTGACTCTTGATTTCCGCTCAGGTCATGATCTCAGGTTGTGAGATCGAGCCCCATGTCAGGTTCCATGCTTAGTTCAGAATCTGCTTGAGGTTCTCTCTGCCCCCTCCCCACTCATGCACTGTAAGTAAATAAATAAATAAATAAAATCTTAAAAAGAAGAAGAAAACAATCCCATTTATAATTGCACCAAAACTAATAAAGTACCTAGAAATAAACTTGACCAAAGAGGTGAAAACCTGTACTCTGTAAAGTATAAAACACCGATGAAAGAAATTCAAGATGATGAAAAGAAATGGAAAGACATCCCATGCTCATGGGTTGGAAGAACAATTACTGAAATGTCTACAATACCCAAAGCAATCTACAGCTTTAATGCCATCCTTATCAAAATACCAACAGCATTTTCCACAGAACTAGAACAAACAATACTAAAATTTGTGTGGAACCAGAGAAGACTCAAATAGCCAAACCAATCTTGAGAAAAAAAAAAAAATTAGGGGTATCACAATTTCAGATTTCAAGTAATATTACAAAGTGGTGGCAATTAAAACAGTGTGGTATTGGCATCAACAGAACAGAATAGAAAACGGAGAAATAAACCCACCATTACATGGTCAATTCATTTTTGACAAAGGAAGAATGAATATAAAATTGGAAAAAGTCTCTTCAATAAATAGTGTTGGGAAAACTGGATGGCAACATGCAACACAATGAAATTGGACCATTCTCATTCACCACACACAAAAATAAACTCAAAATGGATTAAAGGCACAAATGTGAGACCTGAAACCATAAAAATCCTTGAAGATAGCATAGGCAATAATTTCTCTGACACTGGTCATAGTAACATTTTTCTAGATATGTCTCCTGAGGCAAGGGAAACAAAAGCAAAAATAAACCATTGGGACTACATCAAAATACAAAGCTTCTGGAGAGTAAAGGAAACAACCACAAAACTAAAAGGCAACCTACTGAATGAGAGAAGATATTTATAAATGACATCTCTGTTAAAGGGTTGTATCCAAAATACACAAAGAACTTACGCAACTCAACACCCCAAAAACAAATAATCCAATTAAAAAATGGGCAGAAGACATGAACAGACATATCTCCAAAGACAACAACATCCAGATGGCCAACAGACACATGACAAGATGCTCACCATCAGGGAACTAAAAATAAAAACTACAATGAGATAGCAACTCACACCTGTCACAATGGCTAAAATCAAAAACACAAAAAAACAAGTGTTGGTGAGGATGTCGAAGAAACCATCCTGCACTATTGGGAACACAAACTGGTGCAGTCACTGCAGAAAACAGTATGGAGGTTCCTCAAAAAACTGAAAATAGAGCTGCCCTATGATCCAGGTACTATTAGGTAATTACCAGAAAAACACAAGAACACTAATTATAAGAGAAGTATGTACCCCTATGTTTATAGAAGCATTATTTACAATACCCAACCTATGGAAGCAGCCCAAGTGTTCACTGATAGATGAATGGATAAAGAAGTTGTGGTATATATACATATACACACAATATAATATTATTCAGCCATAAAAAGAATGAAATCTTGCCATTTGCAAGGACATAGAAAGGGCTAGAGAGTGTAATGCTAAGCAAAATAAGTCAGAGAAAGACAACTACCATATGATCTCAGCCATATGTGGATTTTAAGAAACAGAGGAGCAAAGGGGAAGAAAGGGGGGGTGAAAAACCATGAAACAGAGTCTTAAGTACAGAGAACCTTTAAAGTGATGGTTACCAGAGAGGCGGGGGATGGGGATAATAGGCAATGAGGATTAAAAAGTACACTTACCACAATGAAAAGTAAAATAAAATAAAAATTAAAAAATAAATAATAAAAACACCTGTCTCATTAAGTATTGGTACACTGCCATCCTAGATTTCAAAATGCTCCTTTACACCCAGTCGAAACACTTTACTAGTCCTTATTTCAAGTCACATATCTCAATTTTTATCCCTCTCAAAAATGTTCTTTCATACCCCTGCAATTTTTCTGAGAGCATTTCTCCATTTTGGCCCAAACTCAGATCATTAAGATGAAAGACATGTAAAAAGGAAGCATGACTTTTGCTAACTCTTACTGATACACACTCGGGATTTTTTATCTCAAGATCTCAAAGGGAATCTTCTTGATAGGATTCCATCATCATAGCGGGTCTAATGGAATGGAAAACAGCTACAGAGTCCTGTTGGAAAGTCCAGCTCAGAGTCCCAAGGCCATCCTTGACTCGGAAAAGATGAGACAGCATTGTAACACTGAGAGAAACCACTCAAAAGTGGGTCCATAATCCTAGATCAACTTTTTCCTACTCCATTTTCTGAAAATAAAATAGGAAAGCTAATGCTAACTACTTCACTTAGTACTTGGAATTCTTGCTAGGAATAAGTAAAAAAATGTGATTGTATCACATTTTGTAAAGTCATCATAATGCAACATGGCCATGAATTTGTGTTGTTGTGAGAAACAGATGATGATGGAATTATGGAAAAATGCCAACGTGTAGGCAAGTCTGGATTCTGGTCCTACCCAACTATTTACTAATGTTGCCTTGAGTAAGACTTTCTCTTTCCCAGTGTATAAAGGACAAACGATTTTGTGGGATCTTTTTCATTTCCTCATCCAATCGATTGTTTATCCGTCTGGCAAACACGCGGTAGAGCTGTTGTGTTCAGTACCACACCGAGCAATGAGCACGTGAGGTACGAGATGGTTCTACTCAGCCACACTCGTCTGCCACCGAAGAATCTCAAAATGCCGCTCTTGACCGGAGCATGACGAGAATGAGCAGAAAACACGTTTACCATCGTCAACGTGTTCACTAACTTTTTTTTGTAAAATGAGGACAAACATAATTTACTCAACTCGAGAATATTTAGGAATACTCTTCCAGATAGGCAAATTACCTGTATTTAGGCTCCCTGAGTGAGAACAACACTCATTTTGAGCTTATTCTGAACCTAAGTGCCTTACACTTAATCTTCACAATACTTTATAAAGTAAATAGTATTTCCATCCCTATCTTATGGATCGATTAGTCCGCAGAGATAAATTCAAGGAGATTTGATAGTTTATCCAAGTGTAAATATAAATATTTGCACTCAGGCCTGTCTGACTCTGAAACTTAGTTTATTTGGGTATAAAGTAATTTCCAAGTTCCTGCATTTCTCAGCAAAGACTGCTTCAGTATTTGCACATATACACATAAGTATTCAAATCACAGATTTAGAAGGTGTAGAATGCAGAAATGGAAGAGATATTACAAACCTCCTGTCTGACCCATTCATTCACAGGTAAGATACAGGTCTTGAAACTAGGGATAAAAATACATATTGAATGAAATGCTACAAGAAATAAGGAAAAAAGCTGAACCAGGAAAAGGAAATGAGGAATCTTAAATTATTCAGCTTTGTATTCTTAGTATTTAATACAGTCCTTGGCAACTAGAGAGAACTCACTATATGTCTGGTTGGCCAGATTACATTACATGTTACAGATTTTTAATTTTTTTTTTGAAAATTTTTATTTACTTATTTGACAGAGAGAGTGAGAGAGCACAGGCAGGAGGAGGGGCAGGCAGTGGGAGAGGAGCAGGGAGCCTGATTTGGGGCTCAATCCCGGGATGCTGGGATCATGACCTGAGCTGAAGGCAGAGGCTTAACCACCTGAGCCACCCAGGAGCCCCACGTGTTACAGATTGTTTAAACCAGAGTTCCCCAAATGGCAAGGGAGGTATGGGATACTTTCATTTGTTTGAAGCTTACAGCATATTAAAAATGAAGAAATGATAAAACTGTGATACATTGTAGATTTCAATCCTGTCAGCTGACATTTGTACTTATTCCCATAACTCATTTGGATATAAGGCCTTAAAAAAAATTACTCAGGCAGCAGGGTGGACACTGAATTGGTGATGGTGAGGAAACTAGTTGGGAGGTTATTGTAAAAAATTGGAAGTAACAACAATCTCAAGATTCTTCCTTCTTTCTGCTCTTGCACTGTTTCATCTATTCTCCACTTAGAAGCCAGAGAGCTAGAAACTAAAAGATGTCCGATCAGGTCAATCCTCTGTTCAAACCTTCAGTGGCCTCCATTTTACTCAGAGAAGAAACCAAAGTCATTTGAGTGGCATCCAACGCTCCGTGTGGTCTTCCTTCCCATCCCTTACCAACCCGACCTCACTCCCAGCTCTCCCCATCATGGTTGCCCCACTCCAGCCATGCTGGGCTTCTGGCTTCTTCCAACAGACCGTGCACTCTACAACCTGGCACTCCGTGTGCCCGCAGCCTGGACTGCTAGATGACAGTTGCGCTCACTCCCTTCAAGTCTGTATGCAGTGGTGCCCTTCAGCACGGCCTTCCCTGTCCATTCTCTTTAAAAAACCCCTTCCTGCAAAGCCCTGTTTTCCCTCCCTGCTTTGTTTTCCCCTGCACCATCATTAGGCATACCACACATTCTACGTATTTACTTCTTCCGTCCATGGTCTGTTTCTCTCCACTAGAATATAACCTCTGCGAGGGCAAGGCCTGCTGCTTGTTTTGAGTGCTGTTCTATCTCCAACTCTAGAATGGTACTCAGTTCAGAACAAGTCCCCCAAATATTTGTCGAGTAAATGAACGACTGAATGGATGGATGAATTACTCCATGCAAGTAGCTAAGTAGACGTTGAGGCAGGTGTTGAGAGTATAAACAGTAAGAACAGGCCGCGAGTCCTACAAGTTCTCAGAGGCTTGGAACAGGGAGGGTGGAGGATTCAGCGAGGGAAGGGAAGGAAGGGAAAGGAAGCTGCTGGACTGGGCTACCACTTGTCTCCTACCTCCAGGGGTCCTTATTTGACCCTGGGTATCTTCCTCTAAAACAAGGGTCTTAATTTTGTCTTGTGCTTAGCACCTCTTTGTTGGTCCGATGAAGTCCAAGAACACTTCTCAAAGCAATGTTTCCAGATGCATCAAACACATAGCATTACAAAGGAAACTATTATGCAATATGATTTACAACTTTTTTAAAAGTGTGACACAATGATATAATGTGCATCTTATTCAGGTCTACCAGCTATAAGTGATAATTTAAGATATAACAGTTGTAACATGATAAGAAATGTTTGTGGTTTCTACTGGGTGCAAAGCCCAGGGATGGCTCCTGCAGTGGTTTGTCGCTTCTATTCACAAGAATGCTTAATCTTCAGCCAGAGATTACTGAAAAGAAGTACACATTTTTTTTTCTCATTTAAGTTCACAAAGCCCTGAATTCTGTTCTCCAAAACTTCAGGTGTCTGTAGACAGCAGGATAGGAAGGCCTGCTCTAGAATCAGTCTCGGGCTACACTCAAGGGAGAAGGAGACCAAAGTTAAGGACCCCTCCGCTCCCTCGGCACCAGAAAGGCATAAGACAAAACAAGGAGACAATTTTTCCTAATTCCCAATTCTTCCTAATTCCTTTAAAGGTAGATAATCCTTTTCACTCTAATTAGAAAACAGGCCTAAAAATGCAATTATTTAGGAGTGTTAGAATATCAGGATGAATAAGGCTCAGTAACAGGACACATGGTTACTTTCCAACACTAATGAGAAATTCCAAAGCACAAAAGTTCAGAAGCCTCAAAATCAGCACAAAGATCCACGACAAGCAGTGCAAGTGCTGAATAACTAGAAATAAGATAAATTTTGAAATTCATATTTATATAGCTCTGTTTATCTTTCTCTCTTCCCTAAAAAGTAAAAGCTATGCTTCAAAGTTCTTTATGTTCTCTTCACAGTCCCTGCAGGCAGCTTAGCAAGAATTATGGCTTGGAATTTCTTCTTATCCTGATTGTCATCTCTAACTTTTGGCAACAAAGTTGGAAAATACTTGATACTAGATGGCCTCTTTGGAGATTCACTATGCATGTTAGCACTTGAAATGTTCTAGGGTCCTGCAGTGGAGATATTTACTTAACTTCATTTAACCCAGTATTTCCCAGTCTTATTTGATCTTAAACTTTTTCCCCATTTGATGCAAATGTGTAATCACTATCACAGTAAGACAGGCAACATGAAAGGAACCTTCAGAAGCCTGATGGACTAAGGTTAACAATGGGGAAAGGATAAAGGGAAAATGGTTATCAGCAAACTTTTCAGAAGTCTACATACGTAGCTGTAAACTAAAGTAATACCAAAATCCCACCGTGGAAATGAAAGGCACATTTCCAGTCTAATCATTTCTGTAGGTTTGAAACTAGAGAGGCCACGTCATTAATGATTCAGTCAGCACTTCATTTGCATTCTGCACAAGACTACATGCGGCACCTGAGTAGGAGGCTCACCTGCAAGCAGTGAATTACGGTAATTGACAGGAAGGCTTAAAAGTAGAAACTGGGAACAATCTCAGTCTCCAAAGGTAACCTTTAATGGCCTGGATCACATTTACAGGAGAGAATAAAGTAGTAAAAACACGTCCATAGAGTTACAGGCTTAGGAAAAAATATTATTAGCTGGATTTCAACTCTGTAAGGTTTTCAAGAATGTGTTTGCGTTGTCCATCTGTTTTTGGATCCTAACCAAGTAATCCCACCCACTTCCGAATCCCCAACGCAGAACTAACAAGAAAGCAACACCTGCTGGTTACAGCAGAGTGACATATAGCATTTTTGTTTTTATAAAACTTGAGTTAAAAAAATCTTCAAAATTAATATTAACATTGAAGGGGCTGAGGAAGAGCCCACTACGGCCGCACTACTTCCTTCAAGAGCACACAGACAGACGCACTCGAAAACTTCTCCATCGCAGCCCAAAGGGTTCCACATTTCCTAAAAGCGGATAGGTACTTCAGTAACAGAGTTAAATCCAAAATCAAATGCTTTTTTTTTTTTTCCCATTCCTGTCTCCTACTTTTGAGAATAAAAGCTATTAATATGTACCTAAAATTTAAGTCTAAAGCTCAGGAAGAACATTTAAGTAGTGAATCCACTTAATCAGGCTTTGGTGTTTTAATCACTGTTTCTGGGTCTCTTCCAAAAATGTAACAGTCTCTTCCATCACAAGTTTGTTTATCTGTACTTAGCTGCTTATGCTCACATCCAAATCACCAAGTTCTGCAAGCTCTCCCTCCGAAACCTATCGCCTCCAATGATGGTTATATAAACCTGGGTCTCATCATCTCCAGTCAGAATGACTTCATCTGCTTCGACCAACAGTCCATACACTAGTCAGCGATTCTCTAAAATACAAATGCAATCACACCAATCCCCCATTTAAACTCTGCCACAGGATTTCCCACTTCTTGAATGAACACAAGTTAACACAGTTAACGTGGCCTTCATAACCTGGTCTGAACGATCTCCTCAGTCACTGTCTAGGCCACCCTCCACTTTGCAATGAAGACAGAGCCAGACTGGACTCCTCTGCACTCCTAGAATGTGCCAGTTCTCCCCAGATTCGGGGCCTTCCCACACAGCCTCCTGTCACAAGCTCTGCTGAAAGATCACACTCTGGTACAGCACTTAGCGTGGCTGTAAACGCACATATGCATAGACTCATTTGCTTCATGATCATAGTCCCCATTAGACCATCAGTTCCATGTGAACCAAGCTAATGTCCATCATCTCACCGCTGGTACCCATGGAGTATTCAAGATTTTTATGGGAATGAAGTAAATCTGAATCCAATAAAAATGGAGGTAAATGACAAAGAGGTCTTTAAGTATAATTTATTTCTCATACACCCTAAGCCTATACCACAGTGAATCTCTGGAAGTTTTATTCACAAACAAGATTTTCCCATATTATCCATGACACTGGAAGGTATGTGCGCACGCGCGCGTGTGTAGCTACATCAGTAATACACACACACACACACACACACACAGAACCCACAGTACCATAACCTGGAGCGCCTTTTCCACCATTTGATTGCCAACACTGAATTTTATCTATCTGTGTAAGTTTTGCCAATCCCACTGGTTTAACAGAACTGCACCATCCGCTTTGATACGCATTTCATGGATTAATAAGGCTGAGCATGTTATGAGAAACAGGCATCTTTTCTGTAAATTGTTACCCATTGTTCTTTTTTTCTTTTTGTTCTTTTCTCTTTGTATTCCTCAAGTAGGAAAGTATAACCAACTCATCTTTAAATACGTCACATGTTTAATAAAGGGAGAATGAGAATGAGTACTGAAGAAATTTCCCTGCTCTTTAGCTGCCGGATGGTCCAAAGAGATCTAGAGGACTGTTCAGCCCTGGCCAAGAGACCCACCCTGGCCAGAGAGAGATCCGGGGGGAAATGATTTGTTGTTTGCCAACACACTTACCACATTAAAGTGGCTAAATCTTTTTGAAAGAAAATATGTCCACATACAGGAAGTTCGGTTAACTAGTCTGTAGTTAACAGCCTCTCCAGATTACCTGGTCCCCCACATTCATTCCCTTTGTAATACATTCTGCTCGGTGGTATGAGTGCACAGGCATTCATAGCAGTAAGCTACTTTCTGGTATGCACAAGCGTTATCTCCTGATGATCTGTACAAGCAGTCCTACTTACCTACTGAGAATTTCAAAAGTGAATTATGAGATAAGAAAACCTTAGTCCTCATTAGGTTTTAAAAGCTGTGAGACAGACCAAGCATGGAGAATTTGGGTGAGAAAGTACTCTTCAAGATGAAACCCAGAAGGATATGCGAAAAGCAAGTGGTCTGAAAAGGAAGCTTATATGAATTAAATTGGGCAGATGCCCTAGAAAAAACTGGCAGCACTATTCCCCACCAAAAGCTTAGCAGCATCAGAAAGGATGAACACCCAACTTTTGTTAGACATGGACGGGGCTGGAGGAGATGATGCTGAGTGAAATAAGTTGAGCAGATAGAGTCAATCATCATACAGTTTCACTTACTTGTGGTTCATAAAGAATAACACAGAGGACAAGGGGAGAAGGAAAGGAAAAGTGAATTGGGGTAAATTGAGGGGGAGACGAAGCATGAGAGACTGTGGACTCTGAGGAACAAACTGAGGATTTTGGAGGGGAGAGGGGTGGGGGCATGGATGAGCCTGGTGGTGGGGATTAAGGAGGGCACGTATTGCATGGAGCACTGGGTGTAGTGCGTAAACCATGAATCTTGAAACACTGAAAAGATAAAATTAAATTAAGATGTTAAAAATATAAATAAATGAGCTAAATTTTGCTCACAAAAAACAAAACAAGACAAACAAAAAAAAAAACCTTAGCAAGTCCTTTTCTACGGTGTTCTTGGAGCCTGGTGAACAATGGGGCAGCTGGTTTGAAAACATGCCTACAGAACCTGCAGTGGCTCCTCCTTTTATACACTGGAACCCCCCCAAGATTTGATTTTTTGCCATTTCAAAAAGGATAATAGGTTGAGGGGACCTGGGTGGCTCAGTGGGTTAAGCGTCTGCCTTGGGCTCAGGTCATGATCTCAGGGTCCTGGGATGGAGCCCTGCATCGACTCAGCAAGGAGCCTGCTTTTCGCTCCGCTTGCTGCTCCCATGTTGCGCTCTCTCTCTCACTCACTTTCATTCTATCTCAAATAAACAAATGAAATGTAAAAGATAGATAAGTAAAATTTTAAAAATGGTAATAGGTCCAAGTTAAATGATCTTAAGAACATCAAAGCTCCTTTGACTAGGATAGAAAACACTAGGTACTAGGTATGGCTTGCTTCTTAGGATTATTTTCTTTGACAAGAAAGTAAAAAGTCTTTGTAACTTTCCCCAGGTCCATGGCAACAAACAGAGGTGTTATCTTACCGCACAGGGAAAAAGTGACAGGATTCATGTCAAACTGGAAGAAATGAAGAGATGATTCACTATTTCCACGATTGTCAGACACTGGCTTAGCGCCTTACTTGAGCTTTGGAAAGTAGGAGCACAAGTGGGAAGAAAGACGTTTGTTCTGAAGGTAGGCTAAGGCCTTAGCCTAAAGATACAACAATATTGACAGGTACCCTGAGAGATCTAGATAAAGAATTAGTGCTTGTTGCCCACAATAATAACATCGCCATCGGATTCCTGGAAGTGGACTAAGAAGTGAGTAAGTCAAGGGGGGAGTTCTGTTAGAGTTTCACTGAGAAGGTTACATTTGAACAAAGACTTGCGGAAGGCGAGAGAGTTAGCTATGCGGCTCCCTGGAGAACAGCATTCTACACCCAAAGGACAGCCTGCCCAACGGCCTCAGGGCTGGAGCCTCCTGACTCAAGGGTCATGTGTTTGGCCTAGAAACTTCTTTCATATCTTGTCGATCATATCATAGGAGAAGAGACAGCCATTTGCCACAGACAATAATTTTGTTTAAAAATCAGCACCAAATAGCAAAATAATGAAAACTCAAAATTCTTTATGATTTGATACTCATTAGGATTATTGGCAGATAGGCCAAATTGATTTACAGAAATTTCAAAAACCTGGCCATGGATCCTCTAAGAAACTGTGTTCATCAAAACATATAATAAGATTAAACAGCACAGAGCTTCTTGCCATCACTGAATCAGAGATAGGTTTGTGGGTCCTACCCTCAGGGGAACCTCCTTATCCAAGAATACAGGCTTTGGGATTAGAATTCAAATCTGTTACTTAACTGTGGGACATCACCTCTGAGGAACCCAGTTTCTTCATCTGTAATTTGGAATAAATCACAATAATCTCACGAGACTGTTGGGGGAGTCCAATGACGTTACCGCACAGTGCCTGGCAAATACAGATACTTGAAGAAAATATTATGGAGCGCCACCTCTCCCCTTTCGAATATCACATGTGTAACTGGCTTGTTCACATAAAGATGTTAAATCCAGTAAAACTGACAGACTTTGATACATGGTATGATGAAAAAATACTTGTAATAACTGAGGAAGCCTGCTAGCATATGTAATATTCTTGTTCCCAAGAAGGAATTTTACTCTGTGAATCTTTTCATTTACTTCAGTGAGCCAGTGAGTCAGCCAAGAAATAAACGGAGGCCCAAAAGCAACTTACAAGAACCTCAAGGTCAGTTACAGGAAAAGAAAGGAAAATGATATTTAAAAAAAAAGAAAAGAAAAGGGGCTAAAAGCCATTAATATAAAAGTTACAAAAATAATAAAAATAGCAGACCAAAGTAGGCAGAAAACAATACACTATTAAGCCAGCTAAGAATAATCATATAATTTTTAAAACATAAGATCTAGCATAAAATCCTAGAGGACTAAAAAGATAAACTAGGTAATAGTATAAATTCCTTGAGTTTTAAAAATTCCTTAGACTAAAAGGAACAAAGCAAGTTGTCTAGACCAGCCACAGTCTAATGCAGCTTCCTGTGAGGACAGAAATGTCCTGTCGTCTGTGTTATCCAGTATGTCAGCCTTTAGCCACATGGGGGTATTAGGCACTTGGAACGTGGTAGTATGACTAAGAGATGAAAATTTTATTTAATTGAAACAAATTTCAATTTAACTAGCCGCACGTGGCTACTGTAGTGGGCAGCACCCCTGTGGACAGAAACTGCCTCACAGCCCAACTCCAGGACAACCTTCCTAGGGTTAAGAGGAGGCTCCTTCCTCAGCTACTGCCCCGTGTCTACTGCGCCCCACCCCCGCGGGCTTGGAGGAATTGCAACTTGCGAGCAAGAAGCCTAATAGCACCACATACATGAGGCTGAAATTATGTCCCTTCATCCAGCCTTTGACTCAGTTTTCCCCATATATTCTATCTGATACAAAAATAAACTTTTAACAGAAGAAAATCATGTTAAAATGACTCAGTCTTTTGTCTACCACTTCCATCACTCTCTGCCCCCAACACAAGCTCACCGAAATAGTCCCAACCCCTTAGGGGTCAGGAGCACTCTGCGTGCTCCCACAGTGCCCACAGGGACGATCTTAGCCCACCACGCCTTCTGTCTGGTTGTCACTGTCCCCATCTCCCGGGAAAAATGCTTGAGAGCAGACACTGCATTACTCATGAGTGTACTCGCGGCGGACATGCCGGCGCATCTCACAGAATAACTACCGTTTGTTACATGAATGAACTGAATATGCCAAGCTTATCGACTGAGCCACCCAGGCGTCCTAGACTTAAATTTTAGAAATACTGTTCTGAAAAATCGCTTCACCCACCCAGCCTCTAGACTTGGTCTTTTTGCCCAGTTCCAGCCTCCGCTGTGGCTTGAGTTCTCTCTCACTTTACTTCCTACTCTCAAATCACTAGGCATTTCTTAACAGTTCAGCGAGACGTCTACTTTCTTGTCACAGTCCAACCAGCTTCGCCTGTTTACCGCAGAGGAAAACCATCTTTTATTAATTCCTTAACGCATTTATAGCCTGGCTTCTGTCCTCACTACTCCACTGAAATCAATTTTACCATCTTCGTTGGGGCTTCTATGTCCACTAATTTGAATACTTTTTAAACACTGCGCTCTCCAGTCCAAAGTCGACATTGTCCCCAAATGAAATTCAACATTTTCCTCTCAAATTGGTTTCTTCTATAATCTCCAGTTCAATTAATGGCATTTACTTACTATTACCCAAGCTGCCCAAGACAAAAAAAAAAAAAAAAGAACTAGCTCAAAGTCCTCCTCAACACTACTTAGGCTACTCTCAGTGGATCACCAATCACTGTGGGTAGGTTCTATACCCTTCCTTAATGTCTTTTTAACTAGTCCCCTCCTCTCTACCCAATCTTGCCATTATCTTACTTTAGCCCTTTGTCACTGCTTATCCACAACTCTATAGGACCTTCTCTTTGTTTCTCATCAAGCTGCCCAACAATGGGTCATCCACACCACCATACCATACCATAATATTACTTTTTCTAAAATGCAAATGTAATCACATCATTGTCCCACTGAAAACTCACTGACTCTTCCTCATCCCCTCAAGTCTTTAACATAATTTCTAAAGCCTGTTCTAATCTGGCCCATGCTTACCTCTCAATGCAAGCTCCAGTGGGACATGAAGTTAGGACCCTGGGTTAGGACCAATATAGGTTAAGACCTATATTGGTGGTTTTCTGGCCAAAGGCTCTAGGAATCTGAAATCTACCCAAGACTGGCTAATTATCTCTAAATAACCTGAGAAATATGCACAAAGGAATTAAAACTAAGCAATATAAATACTTAATTGTTTTGACCACAAACCCCAGTGCAGCACTCCAGTAATCTCAGTGAGATTATGGCGGAAGGCTCTCTATTTCTAAGCAAGGCCTGCTGGAATGGCTAGGGGCTGCACTGTCTAATACGGTAGCCACTAGTCTACCTGATATGTGGCTAGTTCAAATTCAGACGTGCTCTAAGTGGAAAATGAAAGCCAGATTTCAAAAACGTAGTAAAAATGAATAAGAATACAAGATTTCCCATTAGTAATTTTTATATTAATTATAACTTTATAATATTTTGGACATACTAGATTAAATAAAATAGTTAAAATTAATAGAACCTGTTTCTCTTTAGGTATTTTAATGTGTCTTCTAGAATATTCTGTCTTTTTTTTTTAAAAGATTTTTATTATTTGACAGAGATCACAAGTAGGCAGAGAGGCAGGCAGAGAGAGAGAGGAAGGGAAACAGGCTCCCTGCTGAGCAGAGAGCCCGACGAGGGGCTCGATCCCAGGACCCTGGGATCATGACCTGAGCCGAAGGCAGAGGCTTTAACCTACTGAGCCACCCAGGCGCCCCTAGAATATTCTGTCTTATTTGAAAATTTTAAACACATGTGTAGCTTGTATCATCTTTCTACTGAACAGTGTTGCCTGAAGTCGCCCGAACTGTAAGCCTGCCCCTGTGCTCCATCGCCCCCTTTCCCTCTCGTTCCCTGAGTCTTAGAACTTAGCACAGCAGTGGGATGCAAGGTCATATCATAAGAAAGGAAGTAAAAGAAAGTAAAACAGGTTTACCAGATGGCCTCCTCCCCTTTGATGTGTTCAAGAACAAAGGACCGCCCTGTGCACTTGAATAAATTCCCTGGTGCTAGTGGCAGCTTCAAGGCTCACCTCCCTCCTCCTCAGACTAGCTGCAGGGTCAAAGTGCTCCAAGGCTTAAGCTTTCCTTTTCCACCCACACCACTACCCCTGGAAAGCTTTAAGGCGGACTTGACTTTACCAAAGCTTTGAGATTAGGATGACTTATACCCCAGAAACACAAATATCCTAGATTTAAATTTTATTTTTATTTTTTCAAAAGATTGTATTTGGCAGTGGTGGGGCGGGGGGTGGGCAGAGGCAGGGGAAGAAGCTGACCCCCCACTGAGCAGGGAGCCCAACAGCTGCGCTCTGATCACCCGACCCTGGGATCACCACCTGAGCCAAAGGCAGATGCTTAACGGGATGAGCCACCCAGGCGTCCTAGACTTAAATTTTAGAAATACTGTTCTGAAAAATCCCTCCACCCACCCAGCCTCTAGACTTGGTCTTTTTGCCCAATTCTATTTGACAGACATAGATCACAAGTAGGCAGAGAGGCAGGCAGAGAGAGAGGAGGAAGCAGCCTCTCCACGGAGCAGAGAGCCCGATGCGGGGCTGGATCCCAGGACCCTGGGATCATGACCTGAGCCGAAGGCAGAGGCTTTAACCCACTGAGCCACCCAGGCTAGGCATTTCTTAACAGTTCAGCGAGACATCTACTTTCTTGTCACAGTCCAACCAGCTTCGCCTGCTTACGGAAGAGGAAAACCATACAACCCACTTCTGGCCTGAAAAGAAAGACTAGCATTGGCAGTTATTAAAGTGTTCATTTTGGTGGCGGCTGTTATTTGAATTTCTATTATACCCAACAGGAGAGCGGCCCGCCTCAAGGCTTCTCAAAGACGGGCCAGAAACCCCAGGAAAGGAGAAAAAGCTTCTGCAGAGAGCAACACTGGGCCTTTTCCCAATCAAAATGAGCGGCCCCAGTCCTTATCACCAATACCACTGGGAAGGGGAAGGGAGGTGGGGGAAGCAAGAGACCGAGATTGCAGATGGTGTGAGAGATACCACTTTGGAAAGGAACTGCTCTCGTAAGATAAGTGCCCTCAATCTGGAAAACGATTCCTCATCCTAGAAGAGTAAAGTTTCGTGACCAAGATCCAGACTTTCCTGTGGGAAGTAACAGAAGGCAGATGGGAAGAGCGCTGCTCTCCCATTAGAAGCCAGCTCAAATTGTGCTCTCTCACCCTACAGTGATAAGTAGGATTTCTTCGTTCTTCTGGAACCTTCCTTCTTGGCTTAGCCAAATTTTACTTAGTCTTTATATAGCTCCAGGCATCCTTTCCTCAGGGAAGTCTTTCCTAAATAGTCTTCCCTGGGCCCCCATCCCATCTACTCTCTTTATCGTATCTGACTGAAATTTATTTGCTTGATTCTCCCATTAAACTGAGAGCTCCCTGGGGGTCCCAGCTGTGGACTACTCATCTTTGAATCCCTAATGAATAAGTATGACATCAGGTTCACAGCAAGTCTTCAGTATGTGCTTGAATTCATGAATGTGGAATAACAGCTGAAATGGACAAGTTAATATTTACTGTAAACTGCCCGTTCTGAAATGTGTTTTAATACGATGGGACATGTTCCAAAATGTTTTCCTTACTTTCCTATCATTTTCATCCTCATCCTTCAAGAAAGATTTATGTAAGTCATAATTTTAAGTCCTTACTTATAGTTCAGTTCTGTACCTTTTCCCGACCTCTACACTTGAGCTTTCAATCACATTTGTTGTTCTGGCAGATGGGCATCTACTTAACATCCCTACCTATAAACTAATTCCTGTGAAAGTTTAACTTAAAAAGCAAATAAAGTTGATTTTTAAAATTGACTAATTTGGGGGCACCTGGGTAGCTCAGTGGGTTAAAGCCTCTGCCTTCGGCTCAGGTCGTGACCTCAGGGTCCTGGGATCCAGCCCCACATCGGGCTCTCTGCTCGGCGGGAAGCCTGCTTCCCTTCCTCTCTCTCTGCCTCTCTGCCTACTTGTGATCTCTGTCTGTCAAATAAATAAATAAAATCTTTAAAAATAAATAAATAAATATATAAAAATTGACTAATTTTTAGATTTAAAATTGAAGCTATTTTATTGGAGGGAGGTGGAAGCAGGTTAATTGCACTTCTTCTCAAATTTTCTAACCCAGGGGTGCCTGGGTGGCTCAGTGGGTTAAAGCCCATGCCTTCGGCTCAGGTCATGATCCCAGGGTCGTGGGATCGAGCCCCGCATCGGGCTCTCGGCTCTGCGGACAGCCTGCTTCCTCCTCTCTCTCTGCCTGCCTCTCTGCCTACTTGTGATCTCTGTCTGTCAAATAAATAAATTTAAAAAAAAAATTCCAACCCAATATATCATCCATTTAAAAATTCTTTTAAATGAATTTGAATATGTCAACCCTTAGTTACAGTTTGTTCTTAAGATCTATCACACAACAATGGGGCAAATTTTTTGGAGTGATCTACCAGCTCAGTTTTCCCAGGAATGAAGATTTCTCAGGACTCTGCTCTTTGGGTACTAATTTGGGAGAGTCCTGGGCAAACTAGGACAGTGGCGGTCACTCTCCCTGTATATAACATAAGATAAGTAGGTTTGTTTTGTTTTTATGTTAAAATGATTCTTCATTAAAAGCATGATTTACAATAGAATTATTTTCCATTGCTAAGTCACCTAACAGGTATTGTAAGTCAATTACTATCACACAGCATTTTTACATACTACTGTAAAATTCTTATACTTGGAATACTTTTAATTTTCTTATTTTAAAAATGCACTTAAGAGATTTAATACTCTCTGAAATGTATTTTTATTTTTATATTTTCTAAGATCAATGAAATGCTTATTAAATAATTAAGTTGATTACCATAAGAAAAATGTTTCCTGAATTTTTAGCAAAAACTAGTAACAGAAATTCTTCACCTGTTTTAATCTGTGAATATGCACGTGATCTCTGGACCAGCATAAATGCCTTCTCTAACTGTGGTCATACACTGAACGCACAGAGAATAGTGTCCTCATCTTCCACTTATCTTATAAGTTGATGGAGATGAAACGAACAGAGGGGACAGAATTCTGTTTTGTTCTATTTCCATCTCCTAGAACTAAGGATTCTGCCATACCCCTTCCCTAGGATTACATCAGTTTTAATCTTTATCCATTCATCCGCTCAAGATAAAAAGAAAAGCAAGTGGTAAGCAACCTAATGAACAACACCAGGTACTTCTCAGCATGCCCACCACTGCCCTCCTGGTCCAAGTCACCAAGTCATCTTGGGTCCAGACTGCAACTTCCACTTTTATCTCCCTGTAGGCTATTCTTACTCCCCCCCATTTTAATGTTTATTTATTTACTTATTATTATGTTAGTCACCATGCAGTCGATCATTAATTATTTGCATATAACACCCAGTGCTCATTGCAACACATGCCCTCCTTAATACCCATCACTGGGCTACCCCATTCTCCTCCTCCCTTCCCTCTGAAACCCTGAAATCGCTTCCCCGAGTCCACAGTCTCTCATGGTTCATCTCCCGGTCTGATTTCCCTCCCTTCGGTTTTCCCTTCCTTCCCCTAAAATCCTCTATGCTATTCCTTATGTTCCACATATGAGTGAAACCACATGATAATTGTCTTTCTTGAATTGACTTATTTCACTCAGCATAATCCCTCCAGTTCCATCCATGTTGATGCAAATGATGGGTGTTCATCCTTTCTGATGGCGGAGCAATATTCCATTGTATATATCAACCAGAATTTCTCTATCCATTCATCTGTGGAAGGGCATCTCGGTTCCTTCCACAGTTTGGCTATTGTGGACATTGTTGCTATGAACACGGGGTGCATGTTCCCCTTCTTTTACTACATCTGTATCTTTGGGGTAAATAACCAGTAGTGTGATTGCTGGCTCATAGGCTAACTCTATTTTTAACTTTTTGAGGAACCTCCACACTGTTTTCCAAAGTGGCTGCACCAACTTGCATTCCCACCAATAGTGTAAGAGGGTTCCCCTTTCTCCATACCCTCTCCAACACTTGTTGTTTCATGTCTTGTTAATTTTTGCCATTCTGACAGGTATAAGGTGGTATTTCAATGTAGTTTTGATTTGTATTTCCCTGGTGGCTAATGATGATGAACATTTTTTCTTGTGTCTGATAGACATCTGCATGTCTTCTTTGGAGAAGTGTCCATTCATGTCTTCCACCCATTTTTTTGATGGATTGTTTGGTTTTTGGGTGTTAAATTTGAAAAGTTCTTTATAGGTCTTGGATACCAGCCTTTTATCTGATAAGATATTCACAAATATCTTCTCCCATTCTGTGGGTTACCTCTTAGTTTTACTGACTGTTCCCTTTGCTGTGCAGAAGTTTTTTATCTTGACAAAGTCCCAAAACCTCATTTTTGCTTTTGTTTCCCTTGCATTTGGAGACATATCATGAAAGAAGTTGCTGTGGCCGATATCGAAGAGGTTACTGCCTATGTTCTCCTCTAGGATTTTGATGGATTCCTGTCTCACACTGAGGTCTTTCATTCATTTTGAGTTTATCTTTGTGTATAGTGCATGAGGATGGTCAAGCTTCATTCTTCTGTATATAGCTGTCCAATTTTCCCAGCACCATTTACTGAAGAGACTGTCTTTTTTCCACTGGATATTTTTTCCTGATTTACCAAAGATTAGTTGACCATAAAGTTGAGGGTCAATTTATGGAGACTCTACTCTGTTCCATTGACCTCTGTGTCTGTTTTTGTGCCAGTACCATACCGCCTTGGTGATCACAGCTTTGTAATATAACATGAAATCAGGCAACATGATGCCCCCAGCTTTGTTTTTCTTTTTCAACATTTCCTTGGTGATTCAGGGTCTTTTCTGCTTCCATACAAATTTTAGGATTGTTTGTTCCAGGTTTTTGAAAATGCCAGTGGTATTTTAATACGGATGGCGTTGAAGGTGTAAATTATTCTGGGCAGCATAGACATTTTAACAATGTTTATTCTTCCAATCCATGAGCATGGAATGTTTTTCCAACTTTTTGTGTCCTCTTCATTTTCTTATGTGAGTGTTCTGTAGTTCCTAGAGTATAGATATTTTACCTCTTTGGTTAGGGTTATTCTAAAGTATCTTATGGTTCTTGGTGCGATTGTAAATAGGCTCACCTCCTTAATTTCTCTTCCTTCTGTCTCATTGTTAGTGTAGAGAAATGCAACTGATTTCTGTGCATTGATTTTATATCCTGCCACGTTCTACCAATTTTGGGGTGGAGTCTTGGGTTTTCCACATAAAGTGTCGTGTCATGTCATCTGTGAAGAATGAAGTTTGACTTCTTTTTTTGCCAATTCAGATGCCTTTTATTTCTTTTTGTTGTCTGATTGCTAAGGCTAGGACTTCTAGTACTATGTTGATCAACAGTGGTGAAAGTGGGCATCCCTGTCATATTCCGACCTTATGGGAAAAGCTGTTTTTGCTCGTTGAGAATGATGTTCGCTGTGGGCTTTTCATAGATGGCTTTTATGAAATTGAGGAATGTTTCCTCTATCCCTACACTCTGAAGAGTTTTAATCAGGAAAGGATGCTGTATTTTGTCAAATGCTTTTTCTGCATCAATTGAGAGGATCATATGGTTCTTATCTTTTCTTTTATTAATGTGTTCTAGCACACTGATTGATTTGCAAATGTTGAACCACTCTTGTATCCCAGGAATAAATCCCACCTGGTTGTGATGGATAATCCTTCTAATGTACTGTCGGATCCTATTGGCTAGGATCATGTTGAATATCTTGGCATCCACATTCATCAGAGATATTGGTCTGTGGTTCTCCTTTTTGATGGGGTCTTTGCCTGGTTTTGGGATCGAGGTAATACTGGCCTCACAGAACAGGTCTGGAGGTTTTCCTTCTGTTTCTATTTTTGAAATGGTTTCAGAAGAATAGGTTTTATTTCTTCTTTAAATGTTTGGTAGAATTCCCCTGGGAATCCACTTGTCCCTGGACTCTTGTTTTTTGGAAGGTTTTTGATTACTGCTTCAATTCTATTACTTTATTGGTTTATCGAGATTGTCAATTTCTTCCTATTTCAGTCTTTGTAGTTTGTAAGTTTCCAGGAAGGTATCGATTTCTTCCAGTTGCTTACTTTATTGGCATATAGTTGCTGATAATAGTTTCTAATGATTGTTTCTATTTTCTTGGCACTAGTTGTATTCTCTCCCCTTTCATTCATAATTTTATTAACTTGGATCCTTTCTCTTTTCTTTTGGATAAGTGTGGCCAGTGGTTTATCGATCTTATTAATTCTTTTAAAGAACCAGTTTCTAGTTTTGATCTGCTCTACTATTTTTCTGGTTTCTATTTCATTGATCTCTGCTCTAATCTTTATTATTTCTCATCTCCTGATTAGTTTAGGTTTCATTTGCTGTTCTTTCTCCAGTTCCTTTGGGTGTAAGGTTAGCTTGTGCACTCGGGATTTTTCTACTTTTTTGAGTGAGACTTGGATGCTATGTATTTACCCCTTAGGACCGCATTTGCAGTATCCCATTGGTTTTGGACCAATATGTTTTTGTTCTCATTGGTTTCCATGAATTGTTTAAGTTCTTCTTTAATTTCCTGGTTGTCCCAAACATTCTTTAGCAAGATGATCTTTAGCTTCCAAGTATTTTAATTACTTCCAATTCTTTTTCTTGTGATTGAGTTCCAGTTTCAAACACTATGGTCTGAGAATATGCAGGGAATAATCTCAATATTTTGGTATCAGGGAGTCCTGATTTGTGACCCACTATGTGGTCTATTCTGGAGAAAGTTCCATGTGCCTTCAAGAAGAATGAGTATTCTGTTGTTTTAGGGTGAATGTTCTGTCTCTATCTATGAAGTCCATCCGGTCCATCATGTGTCATTCAAAGCTCTTGTTTCTTTGTTGATCTTCTGCTTAGATGATCTGTCTATTGCTGAGAGTGGAGTATTGAGGTCTCCTACTATTAACGTATTATTATCAATATGACTCTTATTTTGGTTAACAGTTGCCTTATGTAGTTGGCTGCTCCCACGTTGGGGGCATAAATATTTACAATTGTTAGATCTTCTTGTTGGACAGACCCTTTAAGAATGATATAGTGTCCTTCTGTATCTCTTGCTACAGTCTTTAGCTTAAAATCTAGTTTGTCTGATATGAGAATTGCTACTCCATCTTTCTTTTGAGGAATGTTGACGTGAAAAATTGTCCTCCATCCCTTCTCTTTCAGTCTGAATGTATCTTTAGGTTCAAAATGAGTCTCTTGTAGACCCTTTAGACTAATCTTAACACAACAGTCACAATGATCCTTTTAAAAGTCTAATTATGTTACCATTCTGCTCAAACTCTTCAAAAACTTAGAGTTTCACACAGTGCAGAGCTTAAAGTCATTATAAGGGTCCACAAGATCTGTCCCAGCCCCCTTCCCTCTGATCTTATACTCCATCTTGCTAATTCCTCTGGGTTTCTGGATTATGTCAGTCAAGCTCCTCTCCCATTGTCTGTTTGCTCCTCTTATGATGCCCTTCCCCTGGAAAGTCACATGGCTTACTTTTTTATTCCTTTAAGCCTTTTCTTAAATATCACTGTCTCAGTGAGACCATCTCTGGTGATGACTCCGATTAAAAAAAAAATATATAGGGGCGCCTGGGTGGCTCAGTGGGTTAAAGCCTCTGCCTTCGGCTCAGGTCATGATCCCAGGGTCCTGGGATCGAGCCCCACATCAGGCTCTCTGCTTGGCGGGGAGCCTGCTTCCCCCCCTCTCTCTGCCTGCCTCTCTGCCTACTTGTGATCTCTGTCAAATAAATAAATAAAATATTAAAATATATATATATATATATACACACACACACACACATACATACATATCTCCTTAACCTCAACCCCCTTTCCTTCTTTCATGTTTCTCCATACTATAGGAAATAGTATGCATTCTAATTTTTTCATTTATTGTCTTTCTCTAAGTAGAATGTACGCTTGATGCTCTGTGAGGAAAATCTCTAACACACACACACACACACACACACACACACACACACACACACACACCACTTGTTTTGTTCACTGGTATATCCCTAGTACCTAGAATAGTGCCTGGTACATAGTAGGTACTCAAATACTTCTGGATGAATGAATGATCGGCGGTAACTAAGAAGTCCCTTCTTCTGTCAGTTTCTCTTTCTCCAGTCATCTTCCTGGGACCTAAAAGTCCAAAATTGGAACTATTTTTCTTTTACATAATGCATTCAGTTAAAAGAGAAAGAGGAAATGAAAAACCCTAGGAAGTGATTATATATTAATTCTGAGCAGTAATTTGCATCTCAGTGTGACTGAATTTACCAGATCTGATTAGAGAATTTGTTCAGCAAGGAAGTAGAGGAGGCTTAGGCCTAAGATCCTAGGACTGTGGAGAGGGGAGGGAGGACACAGAAATATATAATCTGCTTCTTTCACACTTTGCAGTGAGGCTAGACTTGACTTCAGAGACAATGATATCTTGTTTACTTATTTTTAAATTTTAAGGACCACAGATTAATTTCTAAGTTTTACTTTGAAATAATCATAAACTTGGGGTGCCTGGGTGGCTCAGTGGGTTAAGGCCTCTGCCTTCGGCTCAGGTCATGATCCTAGGGTCCTGGGATCGAGCCCCACGTCGGGCTCCCTTCTCGGCAGGGAGCCTGCTTCCTCCTCTCTCTCTGTCTGCCTCTCTGCCTACTTGTGATCTCTGTCTGTCAAATACATAAATAAAATCTTTTAAAAAAATCAATTAAAGTTTAAAAAAAAAAGAAATAATCATAAACTTAGAGAATAGTGCAGAGTACAGACAATTGTTTTTGCTATCAAGCATTTAAAAACAAGTTGCCAACATGCTTACCCAAATATTTTAGTATTTCTTACAAACAAGTATAGTCTCTTACATAACCACAATACAGTCATCATACTTAACACCATAAGACCTCACTACCAACTATCCCAATAATACCCAAACATACTCATCATACTCGTTCCTCAACTATTTGTCAAATACTTTCCAACATTCCATTATTACATTCTGCGAGGTGCTCAGAAGACCAAGAGGAATAAAATATGATCTTAAGGGTGACTTAAGACAGTAAATAAGTAAGTACAGACAATTTAACAGATGATATGAAAGTAGAGTATATATAGGATACAGTGACAGCACAGAAGAGAAGTAGTCAATTCTGCCTGGGGTAGAGTGGCCCAGAAATAATCCCCAGATGTGTGGGCAAAGTCTGAGGAGCTGAGGAGGTACCTATGCTTATATCTATATGTAGAGAATGACATATAAAGAGAAGTACAGGGAGAGAGTAAACTGGTTTATTGAGGAATGATGAACATTTATATTAGTGGAAAGCAGAGTATGAATGTGGAGGACAGAAAAAAAGGCAAAAAATTGCAGCAAGAAATGAGGCTAGAAGCAGTAAGGGCTGCACCACGGAGGACTCTGTACACCTTCCTGTGAGATGTAAACTACCCACAGGGAGTCACACCAAGGCTTTAAGGTACAGAGCAGTAGCTCTTCCCCTGTATTTTAGAAAGAGTGCTGTATGGGTAATGTTGGTACACTGCAAACGAGAAAATTTAAGAGATAAGAGAAATAGTAAAGATAAGCAATAAACTACGTAGCACTGAGGATGAAGAGAAAGAAACATACACTTAGATATAAAAGATGTATTTATTCAGGGACTCAGAACACAAAGAGATGTGTGGGAATAAAAGAAAAAAGAGTGTTTCAGATGATTCTCCAATTTCCACGTAGGATGATTATTAGCGGCATTCATAAAAATAGAAGAATGTGTGAGAGGAGGGAGAAAACACAGAATTTTAGAAGCACATGGAGCACAGGAGAAAGATCTGAGCTGGAATCATGGATTTTGGAGTCTGCTGAAAATATATTGGTAGATAACATACTGTTATATTAATACTAATGGTTCACTCAGGGAGAGCTTATAGAATTTGAAGAGACAAAAAGGATGAAGTCCTTTAGGAGACCCTCCTTTAAAGGATAAAGTAGTCAAGAAGATGAAGATGGATGAGCTGGAGACACAGGAGGAGAAGAAGAAAAGAATGACTGTATCATCACTGGCTTCCACTCATGTACAATTCACTTATCATGAACAAATCCACAGAAAATTAAAACTCTACTCCAACTCTGGCCCCAAGCTCTGGCTGATATATGTAGAAATTAAAGAGGACCAGAGAAAAATCTAAGGATTCAGTCCTTGAAAGAAAAGAGCCACAATGAAATTCATATATAAATAAACACAGTTTTTCCCGTGAAGTTACTCTACATCTGATGTGACAGAGCTCAAGCAGAACATCTCAGTATTACTGGCCCGAGGAATAAGAGGATGAGGACTGAGACAGCCAGAGTAGCTGAAAATGGAATGAGGCAAAATGCTAGAAGCAGGCAGCCAAAAAAAAATCTATAAATAAACTCCCTTAAGTCCTTGACTGATCCCTGAATGCTCATGTGTTGGGCAAGATTTCAAAGAGGCCAGGGGAGAAACAAACATCAGAAGGCTGAAAGAGGTAAGCAGAGCTTGAACAGCTACTCGCTGCAGAAAAGAATGAAGAGCGTCAATCTGTCAAAGTAGAAGGTTTGGTAAATACCTTGGGCTGGATTTTCAATTGAAACCTCTAAGAGCCACGCCTTAGGAAAAAACACCAGTGAGAATTAGGAAGTCATCCCATGTCTAAGGGAAATCATAAAACAGATCTACCCTGCCAAAGCCTAAAACCAGTAATGTTAAATGTCTGCTAGAACATTCTTTGTAAGAGGATAACAAAATCCAGAGTCTGTGATAATACATCTCACATAATTTTCCAGTAACACCAAATTACTATATTTTCAAAGTAGGTAATCCATAGTCAAGAGAAAAATCAGTCGTAGGCCCACAGACAAACCAGATGCTAGAATTAGCATGCAAGAACTTTAAAACAACTCCACAGTGCTGGGATAGAGGGAACATACCTCAATATCATAAAAGCCATCTATAAAAAGCCCACAGCAAGTATCATTCTCAATGAGCAAAAACTAAGAGCTTTTCCATAAGTTTAGGAACACAAGAGAGATGCCCACTCTCACCACTATTATTCAACATAGTACTAAGTCTTAGCCTCAGCAATCAGATAACAAAAAGAATTAAAAGGCATCTAAATTGGCAAAAAAAGAAGTCAAACTTTCATTCTTCATAGATGACATGAGACTTTACATGGAAAACCCAAAAGACTACACCCCAAAATTGCTAGAACTCATAAAGGAATTCAGCAATGTGGCAGGATATAAAATCAATGCACAGAAACAAGTTTCATTTCTATACACTAATAATAAGACAGAAGAAAGAGAAATTAAGTGGTTGAGCCCATTTATAATTGCACCAAAAACCATAAGATACTTAGGAATGAGCCTAACCAAAGGAGTAAAGGTTCTGTACTCTAAATACTACAGAACACTTATGAAAGAAATTGAAGAAGACACAAATAAATGGAAAAATGTTCCATGCTTATGGATTGGAAGATTAAGTATTGTTTAAAAGTCTATGCTACCAGAGCAATCGCCACATTCTGTGCAATCCCCATCAAAATACCATCAACATTTTTCACAGAGCTGGAACAAATGATCCTAAAATTTGTATAGAATCAGGAAAGACTCCAAATAGCCAGAGGAATGTTGAAAAAGAAAACCAAAGCTGGGGGCATCACAATGCTACACTTCAAGCTCAATTACAGAGCTGTAATCATCAAGAGAGCATGGTACTGTCACAAAAACAGATACATAGATCAATAGAACAGAATAGAGAACCCAGAAATGGACCCTCAATTCTATGGTCAACTAATCTTCGACAAAGCAGAAAAGAATTTACAATGGAGGGGCGCTGGGTGGCTCAGTGGGTTAAAGCCTCGGCCTTCGGCTTAGGTCATGATTCCAGAGTCCTGGGATCGAGCCCCACATTAGACTCTCTTCTCAGCAGGGAGCCTGCTTCCTCCTCTCTCTCTCTCTCACTCTCTCTCTGTGCCTACCTGTGATCTCTATCTGTCAAATAAATAAATGAAATCTCAAAAAAAAAAAAAAAAAGAATATCCAATGGAAAAAGGACAGTTTCTTTGATAAATAGTGCTGGGAACACTGGACAGCCACATGTAAAAGAATGAAACTAGACTTTTTCCTCACACCTTACAAAAATAAAAACAAAACAGATGGAAGACCTAAATGTAAGACAGGAATGCATCAAAATCCTAGAAGAGAACACAAGCAGCAACCTCTCTGATCTTGGATGCAGCAACTTCTGGCTAGACATGTCTCCAAAGACAAGGGAAACAAAAGCAAAAATTAACTATTGGCAATTGATCAAGATAAAAATCTTCTGCACAGCAAAGGAAACAATCAATGGGAGAAGATATTTGCAAATGTCTTATCAGATAAAGGGCTAGTATCCAAGATCTATAAAGAACTTTTCAAACTCAACAACCAAAAAACAAATAATCCAGTCAAGAAATGGGCAGAAGACATGAACAGACATTTCTCCAAAGAAGACATCCAAATGGCTAACAGGCACATGAAGAAATTGCTCGATATCATGTGGTATCAGGGAAATACAAATCAAAACCACATTGAGACACCACCTCACACCAATCAGAGTGGCTAAAATTAACACGTCAGGAAATGACAGATGTTGACAATGATGCAGAGAAAGGGTAACTGTCTTACACTCCTGGTGGGAATGCAACCTGGGGCAGCCACTCTGGAAAACAGTATGGAGGTTCCTCAAAAGGTTGAAAGTAGAGCTACCTTATGACCCAGCAATCGCACTACTGGGTATTTATCCTAAAGATACAAATGTAGTGATCCGAAGGGGCACATTCATGCTATGAATGTTTATAGCAGCAATGTCCATAAGAGCCAAACTATGGAAAGAGCCTAGATGTCCATCAACAGATGAATAGATAAAGAAAATGTGGTGCATATATACAATGGAATACTATGCAGTCATCAAAACAACCAAAATCTTGCCATTTGCAATGACGTGAATGGAACTAGAGGGTATTACGCTAAGTGAAATAAGTCAACCAGAGAAAGACAATTATCATATGATCTCTCTGATATGAGAAATTTGAGAGGCAGGGCAGGGGGTTAAGGGAGGAAGGGAGGGGAAAATGAAACAAGATAGGCCCGGGAGGGAGACAACTCATAAGAGACTCAATCTCAGGAAGCAAATTGAGGATTGCTGGAGGGGAGGGCAGGGAGGGCTGGGGTGGCTGGGTGATGGACACTGGGGAAGGTATGTACTAGGGTGGGTGCTGTGAATTGTGTAAGACTAATGAATCACAGACCTGTACCCCTGAAACAAATAATATAATACATGTTAATTTTTTAAAAAGCTCCAGAAGGAGAGAAGTCAGCAACGTGGCTGAATAAAACCTCCTTCATTGTGTCCCTCCCCCACAACAATTTGACATCCAATCATGAAAAAAAGTGCCTTTGTGGGAGCTTTGGGATCCAGTACCATACATCAAAAGACATAAGAGGAGTCTTCCCCATCTGTACATCAGGTAAAAACCCAGTTGTGGACCCCACAGTGACTCCTGCACCAGCTCCAGCCCCTCCTGGCCACAGTCCAGAAATCCAGTAAAAACTGTCTTAGACAATCACCTATGAACAGAGGTACCCTCATGGAAGTATGGGTCTCCAGTAGAGAAGTCGTAGCACACAGCTGGAACAAAACAATATGAGTTGGATGCACTAAAGTGGGTAAGATGACATTCTGATTTTATGTGTCATCACCCTTCTCTGAAAACGGCACACCTCAGGGCCATGAGAGATATTCCTACCCTGTGATTTCTCCAAAGAGGAGAAAGTGAAAGTGTGTGAGTGAACACCTGGGTTTCCCCAGCTGTGCAGAATGATGCCAAAGAAATTCATTCAGCACACCTCAGGGCCATGAGAGATATTCCTACCCTGTGATTTCTCTGAAGAGGAAAAAGTGAAATTGTGTGAGTGAACACCTGGGTTTCCCCAGCTGTGCAGAATGATGCCAAAGAAATTCATTCCTCTCTCACTCCACTCAAAGTACTGAATCATGAGCTGCATTAGTGGTGGGTGGGAACAGCTGGAAAAGTAAAAAACTCTTGGAGACCATTAAAAGGACATGGATTCTAAAAACTGCCACAGATTCCATCAAATAGCTGAATTGTGACCTGCTAGGGATGTCCTATCTGCAGATCCCAACAATTAGTCCATGGGCACCAACACTGCTCCATGTCCCTCCCCTACATACTTCTAATCCTGTGTGCTTTTCCATGGAGGTAGTGAGAGAAAGCTTTGATGGATGGCAAGTGAGTGTGTGTAGAAAATTGGTAAGAATCTGTAAGCCAGAGAGAGACCACAAATTGAGCTTTAGGGCAACCTTTGGGAAAGGAAAAGGGAGGTTGTTGGCTCTTGGCCTAGTGCATTGGGAGATCAAAAGAAGGCATACAAGTTATAGACTTCTGCCAAAAGAGAACAAAAGTGTAAACCAGGTGTATCCACAGAAGTTCTGAGAATCTCTAGGAAGGCTGATAGAAGAGATTTCTCCCTAGAAGGTATTCAGTAAGGAAGGCAGGCACTCAGTTCTCACTGTTACTTCAAATGTGAAGACAGCAAAACAAATCTTCAAGGGCCATGAAAGATCTATGAAACATCACACAACAAAAGGATAAAAATAATCTTCTAGTAGCTGATCCCAAAGACATGAATATCTACTGTTTGCCTGATAAAGAAATTAAAATACCTGTTTTAAGGAAGCTCAATGAGCTACAAGGAAATACAGAGAGATGATTCAACAAAACAGAAAAAAACACTAATACACACACAAAATGAGAAGATTAACAAAGGTAGAAATCATAAAAGAAGAAATAAAAAATTCTAGAGCTGAAAAACACAACAAATAAAATGAAAAAGGCACTACAGAGCATTAATATTAAAACAGATGAAGCAGAAGAAAGAACCTGTGAATTGAAGGACAGGAAGTAAGAAATTGCCTAGTTAGAGGAGAACAAAGAAAAAAGAAGGAAGAAAGCTATGTAATCTATGGGATACCATCAAAAGAAATAATCTGCAAATTTTTGGAGTCCCAGAAAGAGAAGATAGGGAGACAAGGGTAGGACACTTATATAAAGAAAGAATAGCTGGGAGCTTCCCAAATCTAGAAATAGATTTGGATATCCAAATTCATGAAGTTCATAGATCATAACACAAATTCAACTTAAACAGATCCCCTGTAAGACACATTATAACAAAACTGTTAAATATCAAACACAGAGAACTTAAAAACAGCAAGAGTAAAGAAGCCTGTAACTTACAAGGGAACTCCCACAAAGCTATCAGTAACTCTCTCAGCAGAAATCTTATATGCCAGGAAAGAGGAGGATGATTATATTCAAAATGCTGCAAGAAAGTAAAAAGCAACTGCCAGTGAAAAATACTCTCCCCAGCCATGTTGTCCTTCAGAAATGAAGGAAAAACAAAAGCTGAGGAAGCTTATCAGTCCAGACTGCCCTAGAAGAAAGGCTGAAAGAAGTGTAATATGAAAAAAAAATCTGAAAATACACAACACACTGGTAAACATAAGTATATAGTCAGATTCAGAATATTCTAATACTTTAATATGGTGGTGCGTTACCCACTTCACTCTTATATAAAGGTTAACAAACAAGAGTATTAAAAATAACTATAGTAACTTGTTAACAAATTGACAACATAAAAAGAGGTACCTGTGACATAAAAAATATAAGATGGAGGATTAAAAGAAGAACTTTGTATGCAAAGTTAAGTTGTTACCAGAAGAAAATAGACTATTGTATCATTAAGATAGTTATACAATGCTTATGGTAGCCGGAGAGCAAAGACCTACCTAACTTCACAAAAGACCAAGACAAGCAGCTCAAAGCATTCCACTACGGAAAATCATCAGCACACATGGGAGCCAGCAAAAAAGGAAGAAAGGAACAACCAGAACTACAAAACAGCCAGAAAATTAATAAAATGGCATTAGTGGGTCCTTACCTACCAGGAATTACTGTAAATGTAAATGGAATGAATTCTCTGGTCAAGGGGCATGGAGTGCCTGGAAGGATTTAAAGAATGAGACCAAATTATATGCTGTCTTCAAGAGCCTCACTATAGCTTTAAGGACACACATAGGTTCAGAATGAAGAGATGGAAAATGGTATTTCACGCAACTGGAAACCAAAAGACAACAAGGGTAGCAATATTTATACAGTAAAATATAGACTCTAAGCCAAAAACCACAACAAAAGGCAAAGTAAGTCATTACAGAGGTACAGGCTGAGAAGCTGGTGGAATAAGGGGACAGTAAGCTCACTTCAGCCCGCAGATATAGTTAGATAACATTCACAAGTGTGTAAATAACTCAGAAAATGACTTGAAGACTGGCAGAACAAATTCCATGAGTAAAAGTAAAGAAGAGGCCACATTAAAGAAGTTAGAAAGAAAAGAAACTCAGTTGGGGAGAAAAGAGGACCATGACTGTCCCTGGTCAGGATTGAGCCCAGGGTGCAGGGAAGGGCAAGATACAGATTCTCTAACTAGAGAGCCCTCATAGGGAAGATGAATTTCCATAACATTCGGCTTGAAAGTGAGAGGGACCAAATTTCATGAGTACATACAACCAGTGGGACTTAGAGCCTGGAACCTTAAAAATCAGCAGGCTCGGTTCTGGGAAGTTGAGTCCACTTAAAGATACAGCACAAAAAATAGCCTGTAGAGATACCACATAGAAGCAGCAGTTTGAATGCCTAAGGCACATTGAAGGGAGAGCCATTATCTCAGAGCATGGCCAGAGAAGTAGGGATCACAGGGAGATACCTCCAAGAATAAAGGAGCTAGTAGGTGACATCCGCCACCACCACCCCTCAACATAAACACATGGCTGCCTGCGGGAACGAGCATTGCATATCACTTTCTACTCAATTTGCTTACATGAAGCCCCCTCCCACCACCCACACTTCAATGGATCTGTTCTATTTAGTCAAGCTGGCCTCAGTCCCAGCAAGGCAGGTCCCCTCCCCCATAAAACTGGAGCAATCCCTGCCAAAACCTCACCTCCTGACAAGGGGGCTTTTGTTCTAGTGGCATCAGAGGCAAGTATCATTTTGCAGGCAAATCACTGTATACCAAGTTAAACTGTGCCCTACCAGGCTGGGGACAAAACACTGCCCACACAGGCAGAGATTCTCTGCACATAACTGGACTAAAGGAAACAGGGGACAGGACACAACAGCAGGGCACATGTAACACACACAGGAGACACTTCCTGAAGTGGAGGACCTGGGAACAGGCTGACAAAGCACTACAGGACCTCTTCTTCATAAGGTCATTACCTTCAAGAGCAGAAACAGACACAAAGAGTTAGATAAAATGAGAAGACAGAGAAATATGTCCTAAATGAAAGAACAAGTCAAAACCACAGCAAGAGACCTAAGCAAAATGAATATAAATGATATGCCCCATAGAGAATTTATAGTAATGATCATAAAGAGATACTCACTGGACTTGAACAAAGTGTGTAGGACATCAGTGAGACCCTTAATACACAGATTAAAAAGAACTAATCAAAGATGAAGAATACAATAACATTCGGCTTGAAAGTGAGAGGGACCAAAGTCATGAGTACATACAAACAGTGGGACTTAAAGCCTGGAACCTTAAAAATCAGTAGGCTCGGTTCTGGGAAGTTGAGTCTCCACTTAAAGATACAGCACAAAAAATAGGCTGTAGAGATACCACATAGAAGTAGCAGTTTGAATGCCTAAGGCACATTGGAGGAAGAGCCATTATCTCAGCATGGCCGGAGAAGTAGGGAGAAGTATGAAATTAAAAAGAGACTTGTTGAAATAAACAGGAAACAGACATTTGTATCTAGAAGACACAAAGATCCTCTAACAAAATCAACCTAAAACGTCTACACCAAGATATACAAGGTTGAAATGGCAAAAAGTAGTGATAAAAACAAAATTTTTTTAAAACAGAAAAAAAAAAAAAAAGACAGTTACACACAAGGAAACTCCATAAAACTCTCAGCAGATATTTCAGCAGAAACTCTGTAAGCCAGAAGTGGCATGATATATTCAAAGTGCTGAAAGGGAAAAATCTGCAGCCAAGAATACCCTAACCTACAAGGCTATTATTCTGAAGAAAAGGAGAGATAAAGAATTTCTCGGACAGGGACGCCTGGGTGGCTTAGTTGGTTAAGCGGCTGCCTTCGGCTCAGGTCATGATCCCAGCGTCCTGGGATGGAGTCCCGCATCAGGCTCCTTGCTTGGCAGGGAGCCTGCTTCTCCCTCTGCCTCTGCCTGCCTCTCTGTCTGCCTGTGCTCTCTCTCTCTCTCTCTCTAACTAATAACTAAATAAAATCTTAAAAAAAAAAAAGAATTTCTCAGACAAACAAAAACTAAAAGAGTTCATGACCACTAAACCACTCTACAAAAATATTAAAGGGGACTCCTTGAAAGGAAAAAAAAAAAAGACTGTAAGTGCATAAGTGAGAGTATGAAAAGTAGAAAACCCAAAAGCATTAAAAATAAATACATCTGTAAAAATCATACAGGAGATTCACAAAATAAAAGGATGTAAAATATGACACCATATACTTACGATCTGAAGGAAAGAGGAGTAAAGAATGGGATAAAACATAAGTGACCAGGACGCCTGGGTGGCTCAGTGGGTTAAAGCCTCTGCCTTCCGCTCAGTTCATGATCTTAGGGTCCTGAGATCAAGCCCCGCATCGGGCTCTCTGCTCAGTGGGGAGCCTGCTTCTCCCTCTCTCTCTGCCTGCCTCTCTGCCTACTTGTGATCTCTGTCTGTCAAGTAAATAAATAAATGAATCTTTAAAAAAAAAAAACATAAGCGACCATGAACATAATATAGATATATGCAGATATTATATACAAAACAAGTGGTAACCACAAATCAAAAATCAGTAAGAGATGCAAAGGATAAACAGAAAGGAATCCAAGTATATCACTAAAGAAAGCCAACAAACCATGAAAGAGAGCAAAAGATCAGAGAAAAACTACAAAAAGAACCACAAAACAAATAACAGAATTAACTACCAATAATTGCTTTGAATATAAATGGACTAAATGCTCAATCAAAAGACTGGGTGCCTGGATGGCTCAGTTGGTTAAGGGTCCAACTCTTGGTTTCGGCTCAGGTCATGATTTCAGGGTCTGGGATTGAACCTTGAGTCCAGGGGCAGAGTCTGCTTGTCCCTCTCCCTCCCGCTACTGGCTCACTCTCTCTTTCTGTCTCTCTAAAATAAATAAAAACAAATAAATAATCTCTTTTTTTTAAAGACATGAGGTAACAGAAAAAATTTTTAAAAAACAACAAGGCACATCTATATGAGCCCACAAGAGGCTCATTTCAGACTGGTAGATACCTGAGGATGGAAGATGAGTGGATGGAGAACACCTATCATGCATATGGGTGTCTAGAGAAAGCCGGGGTAGCAATACTTATTTCGGAAAAAATAGACTTTAAAACAAAAACTGTAACAAATGACAAAGATGGGCACTATATAATAATAAAGGGGACAATCCAACATGAGGATATAACAATTGTAAATATTTATGCACCCAACATGGGAGCACCCAAATATATAAAACAATAACAAACTTAAAGGATATAATTGACAGTAATACAGTAACAGTAGGGGACTTTAACACCTGACTTATATCAATGGATAGATCCTCCAAACAGAAAATCAACAAGGAAACAATGGCTTTGAATGACACACTGGACCAAAAGGATTTCACAGACATATTCAGAACATTCTATCCTAAAACAGTGGAATACACACTCTCAAGTACACATGGGGCAGTCTCCAGAAAAGATTTACCTTTTAAGCCACAAAACAAGTCTCAACAAGTTCAAAAAAACTGAAGTCAATACCATGCATGTTTTTTGACCACAATACTATGAAACTAGAAATCACAAGAAAAAAATCTGGAAAGAGGCAAATATATGGAAGCTAAATAACATGCTACAAAACAATGATGGGGAAAGAAATCAAAGAGTACATGGATACAGATGCAAATGAAAGCACAATGGCCCAAAAATCTGTGGGATGCAGCAAAAGCAGTTCTAAGAGGGAAGGTGTATAGCAATACAGGCCTACTTCATAAAACAAGAAAAATCTCAAATAAAAAACCTAAAGTTATACCTAAAGAACAGAGAAAAAAAAAAGGATAAACATAAACCCAAACCAGGAGAAGGAAGAAGATAATAAAATTAAGAACAGAAATAAGTGATACAGAAACTAAAAAACCAATAGATCAATGAAACCAGGAGTTGGTTCTTTGGAAAGATCAACAATAAAACTGATAAACCTCCAGCCAAACTCATCAAATTAAAAAAAAAAAAAAGCAATGTGCAAGAGAGGAGACTCAAATAAACAAAATCACAAATCCTAGGAGAAATAACAACCAACACTACAGAAATACAATTATAAGAGAATATTATGAGAAATTGTATGCCAATAAATTTTACAACCTAGAAGAAATGGATAAATTCCTAGAAACATAACCTATGAAAACTCCCAAAAAACAAAAGTCCAGGATCAGATGGCTTTCCGGGCAAATTCTGCCAAACATAAAAGAAGACTTAGGTGCCTGTGTGGCTCAGTCAGTTAACCGTCCAACTCTTCATTTCAGGTCATGTCACGATCTCGGGGTTTGGGATCAAGCCCCATGTCAGGCTCCATGTGGAGCCTGCTTATGATTCTCTCTCCCTCCCTCTCCCTCTGCCCGGTCTCCCTCTGGGGTAGGTGAAAGAAGAGGAGTTAATACCTATTCTTTTCAAACTATTCCAAAATATAAGAGGAAGGAAAACTTCCAAATTCATTCCATGAGGCCAGTTACTCTGATACCAAAACCAGATGAAGACAGTACTTAAAAAAAAGGGGGGGGACTACAGGTCAATATCTGATGAATACAGATGGAAAAATCCTCAACAAAATATTAGCAAATCCAATCCAACAATACATTAAAAAATCATTCACATGATCAAACCAAGTGGGATTTGTTTGCAGGATGCAAGGATAGACAGATATCCATAAATTAATCAACACATCATAAGAGAAAAGATAAAAACCATTAATCATCATTTCAATAGATACAGAAAAATCATTTGGCAAAGTACAACATCCATTCACAATAACAACTCTCAACAAGCTTAGTCTAGAGGGAACATACTTCAACATAGACAAACTATGAGAGACTGTGGCTCTGAGAAACAAACTGAGGGTTTTGGAGGGGAAAGGGGTGGGGGGTTGGGTGAGCCTAGTGGTGGGTACTAAGGAGGGCATGGATGGCATGGAGCACTGGGTGCTGTGCACAAACAATGAATGTTGGAACACTGAAAAAAAATTAAATGGTTAGGATGTATATTAAAAAATAATAATAAAGGTCAGATATGAAAAACTGACAGCCAACATCATACCCAATGGGGAAAAACTGAGAGCTTTTCCCCTAAGGTCAGGCAGAAGACAAGGATGTCCACCCTCACTACTTTTATTCAACATAGTACTGAAGTCCTAGACACAGCAATTAGACAACAAAAACAAATAAAAGGCATCCAAATTGGTAAGGAAGAGATAAAACTTTCACTACTTGCAGATGATAGGATATATAGAAAACACGAAAGACTCCACTGAACAATTACTAGAACTGATAAATAAATTCAGTAAATCTGTACGATACAAAACCAATGTGTAGGAATCTGTTGTATTCCTATGCACTAATAATAAAGCAGCAGAAAGTGAAATTAAGAAAACAATCCTACATACAATTGCACCAAAAACAATAAAACACCTAGGAATAAACTTACCAAAAAGGTGAAAGAACTATACTCTGAAAATTATTAAACAGTGATGAAAAATTGAAGATAACAAAAAGAAACAGAAATATATTCCATGCTCAGGGGTTGGAAGAACAAATATTGTTAAAATGTCTATACTACCCAAAGCAATCTACACATTCAATGCAATCCCCATAAAAATACCAATTCTCACAGAACTATAATAAACAATCCTAAAAGTTGTATGGAGCCACAAAAGACCCCAAAAAGAAAAATGAAACTGGAGGTATCACAACTCCAGACTTCAAGTTATATTACAAAGCTGCAATATTCAAAACAGTATGGTACTAGCATTAAAAACAGACACAGAGATCCATGGAACAGAATAGAAAATCCAGAAGTAAACCCACAGTTATATGGCCAATTAATCTTCAACAAAGCAAGAAAGAATACCCAATGGGAAAAAGATCATCTCCTCAAACAAATGGTGTTGGGAAAGCTGGACAGCAACATTCAAAACAATGAAATTGGACCACTTTCTTTCACCACACACAAAAACAAACCAAAAATGGATTAAGGACCTAAATATGAGACCTGTAACCATAAAAATCCTTGAAGTGAGCACAGGCAGTAATTGCTTTGACATTAGCCCCAAGGACATTTTTTCTATATATGTCTCCTGAGACAAAGGAAATAAAAGCAACAATAAAAGGTTACTGCACAGTGTAGGAAACAATCAACAAAACTACAAGGCAACCTACTGAATGGGAGAAGATATTAGCAAATGACATAGCTGATAAAGTTAGTATTCAAAGTATATAAAGAACTGAAACAGCTCAACACCCAAAAAACAAATAACCCATATAAAAAATGGGCAGGAGACAGGGCCAACGGACACCATAAAAGATGCTCAACATCACTCATCAGGGAACTACAAATGGATGTGGAAAAAAAAAAATCTTGGGCACTGTTGGTGGGACTATGAACTACTATGGCCACAGTGGAAGAGTTATGGAGGTTTCTCAAAAAAATTAAAAATATAACTGCCCTACAATCCAGTAAGCACACTACTAGGTGTTCACCCAAAAAATACAAAAACACTAATTCAAAGGGATACATGCACCCCTGTGTTTAGGGCAGCATTATTTATAATATTCAAACTTTGGAAGCAGCCCAAGCGTTCATTGCTAGATGAATGGATAAAGATGTGATGTGATGTGATGCACGCGCGCACACACACACACACACACACACACACACACA
>ML104421.1:141528-171749 GCA_003697995.1 Taxidea taxus jeffersonii | reverse complement strand
AGAGAGAGAGAGAGAGAGAGAGAGACAAACCAACAAAGGGACTCTTAATTATAGAAAACAAACTCATGGTCACCAGAGGGGACGCAGATGGGGTGATGGTGAAATAGGTGATGAAGATTAAAGATATACTTATCATGATGAGTGCTGAGTAAATGTACAAAATTGCTAAATCACTATATTGTATACCTGAAAGTAATATAACACCGTATGTTAACTATACTGGAATTAAAATAAAAAATTTAATTAAAGAGTCATTATATACTGATAAAATGGTTAAATCATCAGGGAAATAAAACAATTGTAAATATAACAATTGTAAATATATATGTCCCTCACTTTGGAACACCTAAATATATTAAGTATTTCTACTAACAGATCTGAAGGGAGATCAACAGACGACAATAGAATAATAGCAAGGAACACCAATACTCCACTTTCAGTAATGAACAGATTATCCAGAAAGTAAATCAATAATGACACATTCAACTTGAACCATACTTTAGACCAAAGGGACCTAAGAGACATATACAGAATATTTCACCCAACAGGAATAGAATATACCTTCTTCTCAAGTGCCCCCGGAACATTCCCCAAGATATATCATATGATAGGTTACAAAACAAGCCTTAGTAATTTTAATTAATCTAAAAGTATATCAAGTATCTTTTCTTGCCACAATAGCATGCAATTAGAAATCAATAACAGGAAGAAAACCGGAAATTTATAAATACATGGAAATTAAACATATTACTGGACAACCAATGGGTCAAAGAAGAAATAAAAAGTGAAATCAAAAAAGATCTTAAATGAATACGGAAACACACATACCAAAAATTATGGGTTACAGCAAAAGCAGATCTAAGAGGGTGTTAATAGCAATAAGCACCTATGCCAAAAAACAAGAAAGAGCTTTAATAAACAACCTAACTTTACACCTCAAGAAATCAGAAAAAAAAAGAACTAAGCCCAAACTTAGCAGAAGAAAGAAAATTAACAAAGATCAGAGAAGAAAGAAATGAAATAGAAACCACAAAAGCAATTAAAAAAAAATCAATGAAACCCAAACCTGCTTTTTTGAACTGATAAAAAAAAAAAAACCAAACCTTTAGCTAGATTACTAAGAGAAAAGAGAAATGACTTAAATAAACAAAACCAGACATGAAAGAGGAGCTATTACAGCTGATACCAAAGAAATATAAAGAATCAAATAAACTATTATAATTATATGCCAATTAACTAGACAACCTAGAAGAAATTGATTAATTCTCAGAAATATTAAAACTTCTAAGACTGAATCATAACAAAACAGAAAATCTAAAGATACCAATAATGAGATTGAATGAGAAATCAAAAATCTCCCAACAAAGAAAAGCCCAGGACCAGATAATTCCCCTGGTAAAATCTACCAAACATTTAAAGAAGAATTAACACCAACCCTTCTCAAACTCTTCCAAAAAATTGAAAAGGAAGGAGTACCCCCAAACTCATTATACAGAGATGGCATTACCTTAATCTCAAAGCCAAATAATGACACTACAAGAGAAGAAAACTATGGTCCAATAACCCTGATAAATCTGGAGGCAAACATTTTTCAACAAAGTATTAGCAAGATGAATTCAACACCCCATTCAAACAATCACGCCATGATCAAGTGGGCTTGATACCTGGGATGCCAGGATGAATCGATATACACCAATTAATAAGGTAGTACATCACATTAACAGAATGAAGGAAAAAAATCATATAATCATCCCAATAGATGAAGAAAAAATAGTTGACAAAATACAACTTCCTTTCAGGATTAAAAACTCTCAAGAAAATTTGGTAGTAAATCAGAAACATAGTAAATGCCTTATTTGGCAAGGCTACAGCAAGCATTATATCAATGGTGAAAGTTAAAGTTTTTTCTCTTACATAAGGAATAAAACAAGGATGCCCAATCTCACCACTCCTATATAACATAGTAATTGACATCCTAGCCAAAGCAATGAGGTAAGAAGTAGAAAAAGGCAGCCAAATCAGAAAGGAAGTAAAACTGTTTTTGTTTGTGGATATTATTTTAAATATAGAAAATCCTAAAGACTTCACCAAAAAGTGTTAAAATAATAAGGTCAGCAATGTTGAAGGAAACAAAAATCAATTGCATTTCTATACAGTAACAATATATGAAAATAAACCTCTTTCACAATAGCATCAAAAACAATAAAATACTTGGAAATAAATTTGACCAAGGCGGGAAAAGACCTACATACTGTGAACTCTTAGACTCTGATGAAAGAAACAGAGGATGACACAAATGGAAAGATATCCCATATTCATGAATTGAAAGAATGAATATTGTTAAAATGTCCATACTACCCAAAGCTATCTATACATTAAATACCACTTCTATGCAAATTCCAAGGACACATTTCATAGACATAGGGAAAAAATCCTAAAATTTGTATAGAATCAAAAAAGGTTCCAAATGGCCAACACAATTTGGAGAAAGAAAAACAGAGTTGGAGTCACCACACTCCCTTCTTGCAAACTCTACTACAAAGCTATAGTAACCAAAATACTATGGTACTAGCATAAAAACAGATACCTTAGAACAATGATAAGAATTTAGAGCACAGAAATAAGCCCTCACATCAACTAATCAACTAATATTTGATCAACTAATAGTTGACAGAGAAGCCAAGAATACTCAGTAAGGAAAGGATCATCTCTTCAGTAAAAAATGTTAAGCAAACAGGAAAACCACATGCCAGAAAATGAAACTGGACTCCTATCTTAAATATTATTTTATAAAAATCATTTTACACCATAAAATGACATATAGCCAATCTACCAAAATCGTATCTTTGAAGACTGTCTAATGACATGAGAAACCTCAATATTATTTAGGGTATCGTGACCTACAAAGTAGTATACTCACTTTGATCCAAATTTTATTTATGAAATTGGTAACTTTTGGTGATAAGAGTATGGGTCATATTTGCTTTATTTAAACTTTATTTCTAATTTTTCTATAATAGCCATGTATTACTTTTATAACCACAATAAAAATATATTATTTAAAAAATACAAATTCAGAAGAAAACAGCAAAGTGGGAAGAGGAAAAGGATAAAGAATAGGTAGAAAGTTTTAAGAGAGAAGAAAAACACATTTCCTTGGGACTAGAATGAGGAGATGAGCATGAGTTCAGAAATAAATGGTATGAAGGCAGAAATTTGAGAGGTCATAATTATTAACCATATTTTTCTCTATAAATAGAAGATAACGCTACCTTTTTATGGAGAGGAGGATGAATTGTAAAAGGGCTGAGGAAAATAATGGAGATTTAAAATCACTATTACGAGAATTAGCAGAAAGGGAAGGAGAATAACAAGAAAATATTTCTAGGGGGCAGTCATTGGTCCAGCTTAGTTTAAAGATCATTTTTATCAACATGAATCTATACAACAGTATAGCATTCATCTGTTAGAACCTTTCAGTATATATACATATATATAAGCATGAGGTAGACATATGGTTGAATTGATCTAGATATGGGATTTGGGAGTGTAGGCAAAGGACAAGAGAGTAAAGATGCTAAAAATGGTATCAAAAAGGCAAAGATATGAACAATGGCGTCTAGGCTGACCAAAGAACTCAGAAAGTGGCATTAGAGTGTCAGAAAACGAAGGGTCCAAAGCCTAGAGGTTTCGGTCAAGTCAGAGCTGCCCTGTGAAGACAGTCGAGACCCAGGCGAGCAGAGAGCTCTGGGAGACATCACTGTACGAGGGAGTAAGATTACGGAGGTTGTCTGCTCCCTTGTCAACACAGAGAGGAAGAAACTGGGAAGCAGGCTGACTCGAGGAGAATGACAGGAACGTCCGTTCAGCCCTGAGGCCGAGCGCTAGGTGAGTCTTGCACGTGGATGTGCCCAAGTTGATGGTGAGAGCTGGGGTGAAGAGAAAGACTGCATTAGGGGTTTGCGGCCTTCCGGGAATAAAGGAATGTGACCAGGAAGTCAAGAGATGACGGAAGCAAACAGACATCAGCTTCCAGGCACTTCTCTTCTAAGTTTACCACAACTCCCTGCACAGTCATGAAAAAAGAACATGCATTTCAAAATATTATGATACTTTAATCCTAAAATCAGTAGAGGTTACTCAGTAACAGGTGAATACCATTCTGACGATGAAATGAATGGGAAACCATTAAAATGTTCAGTGGGTTAAAGCCTCTGCCTTCAGCTCGGGTCGTGATCTCAGGGTCCTGGGATCGAGCCCTGCGTGGGGCTCTCTGCTCAGCGGGGAGCCTGCTTCCACCTCTCTCTGCCTGCCTCTCTGCCTACTTGTGATCTCTCTCTATGTCAAATAAATAAAATCTTTAAAAAAAAATTTCGAGAGCCACGTTTTGTGTATGAAAATATTTGACTGGCCATGGGATAAAGGTTATCAGAGTATACCAGCACATGGGGACAGGTAATCACCAAGAATTCAGATTCCCTTAAATAAGATCCTTCACATGAAATATTTCACAAACATATTTTTCATAAGATAAGGCATACTGATGTGAGGTTATTTGGTTTGTTATACCCCTCCAGTCCAAGAACAAATACATTCTGCACAAGCTTTCCAAATAATTTACCACTTCTTTGATGATTTTCAGTTTCCTAATGACTGGCTCAGCAGGAAAACTACCAAGCTACTCAACAGTGCAATTCTTGAGCAGGTGCTATCAGAACCTCTTCCAGAGGCAAATCAGGTTTTCTGTCTAAGTAGATGTATTTCCGCAGGAGATGGTGTGGCGAGGGAGTGTTTCTCTGATTGTAAAGAAACTTGTGATATTTTTTTCCCTTTTATGCACTAGACTCCAACATTTTTCAAGCACCCTTGTCAGTCAAATATGTAAATACATCAAAACATGTATACATTTTAACAGGTTGTATAAATGCACTCTTACTATTCTATACATTAATTTTTTTAAACTTAATTTCTTATTTTTTATATAGTAAATAAATAAAGGTGGAAAGTTTAACATACCCTTCCCCACCAGTGACCTGTGCTGTGAACCACCGCTTCTTGCAGACCACTTCTAGAGAGAAGGAATAAATTCTATTCATACACAATGTGTGCTTCCCTCCAGCTATAAGAGAACGAACCTGCCAACAGTGCGGACATCAGTGATGAAAGTGACGTCAATCCACAACATAAACAGTTACCAAGCGGTCTAACGGTCACTGTAAGACTGAAGCTTCTTTTGAATCAACTTAAGAAATAGTTCTACATCTCGGAATAAAGAAAAAAAGAACTCACTTCGGTAGATGAAATATTTTTAAATAATGACTTAATACCAGATTTTAGGCACACATGAAAATATAGCCAGTCTATTCATTAACTGATCAAAAATTAATTGTATGGCCATGACATACCTTGCCTTCTTCCCACACACTAACTATATTTATATGTTTTGTAACCCACAGTCTCTCTTCAGATATGGAAATGACCATAGAGCGATTAAATGAATCTCTAAATTATTTTAATACAACACATGAATAGACTAGACACTGGCAGTTTAGGGTCCTGGGATCGAGTCCCTCATCTGGCTCTCTGCTCAGCAGGAAGCCTGCTTCCCCTTCCCTCTCTGCTTGCTTGTGATCTCTCTGTCAAAAAAATACATAAAATCTTAAAAAAAAAAAAAAGTACATTCACTTCCAAGTTTTATTAAAAAATAAAAGGTATTATTCTTTTTTTTTTTTAAGATTTTATTTACTTGTCAGAGAGAGAGAGCACCAGCAGGGGGAGCGGCAGGCAGAGAGAGAAGCAGGCTCCCCGCTGAGCAGGGAGCCTGATGGGGGACTCGATCCCAGGACCCTGGGATCATGACCTGAGCCGAAGGCAGGTGCTTAACTGACAGAGCCACCCAGGTATCCCTAAAAGGCATTTTTCTTATTGTAAAAGTAATAGAAGTACTTTAAGGAAAATTGGTAAAATGAAGGAAAGTGAAATTTAACATTATCATATTTCAACCACGCAAAGACAAACACTATTAACATTTTGTATGCTAAATTCATACTAAATTTTAATATCTCTATTAGTACAACTTTCTATAAAATGCTACAAGGGGTTCATGGACAACTAAAATGGAAAAAAATAGTAGAGTAATTCCAACTATGCTTAATGAGGGAAGACTTAGGATCTCGGAAGAGTTCCCAAACTAAACTCTCATCAGATTATGAGCTCTTTAAGGAAAGATACTTTGTTCTAGTCTTCTTTCTTAAGGCCCAGCCATGGGATCAAGCCCTGTATATACTATTCACTCTTTAAATGTTCACTGAATATACATCTAGAAAGAGAGGTAATCAGCAAACTTCTATTGTTAGGACTCTTCCTTCTCTGATTATTCAACTGCTCACTCCCAAACTCCTTCCCGATGACCTTCATTCTGTCATTCACTGCTGAATACTTCACTACACTAATGATAAAGACCTTGCTATAGCCTAAAAGCAAATCTGTTTTATTCTTCCCTAAGTTCCATCATATCATTTCCTTCTTTACTTAGCTAAGTTCTACTCATTCCTTGCAATTCCCCTCAGAAGTCATGTTCTTCAAGAGGTCTCCCCTGATGCTATTTTGCCCCTCCCAGGCTTAGTTAAGTGCTAATGTTCTGGGCTCCCGTTGCACCCAGTACAAGCATCTAACACTGCAATTGCCAGAGAACATGAAAATTAGCCACTTATACATACTGCTCACTCATAGACAGTAAGTTCCTTGAGACTTCTATCTTCATATTCACAAATACTAGCACAGATTCAGTAAATAGTTATGGAATGAATGAAAGAATGAACATACTCATTCTAGTTTTTAATCTCTTTAATTTGCCTGTTTGTTCAATCAGCTGTTCACTCAACTCACAATTTTAATTATCTTAAAAAAACAATAAACAAAATCCTGCCCTGACCAACAAAAATCAGATATAAAAATGGCAAACATCAAGATCTGTTTATTCATGTAAGCAAAAAGTATACCTTTCTAATTTCTTACAACTAATAATCAATAAACACTCAACAATCACCATTTTCTCTTAAGGTCCTCTACCTCAGATCACTCTTTCACAACACATTTAAGACTTATTCCTACTCTTCTTTCTCCCTGAAAAGATAGAAAGTAGGTCCTGCCAACTCTTTTTCTAATGGTGTCATCAGCACTACAGATAAAGGGCTGGTATTCAATATCGATAAAGAACTCCTCAAACCTGACACCCCAAAAAACAAATAATCCAGTCAAGAAATGGGCAGAAGACACGAGCAGACATTTCTCCAAAGAAGACATACAATTGGCTAACAGACACATGAAAAAATATTCAATATCATTAACCATCAGGGAAATTCAAATCAAACCACATTGAGGTACACCTTGTACCAGTTAGAATGGCAAAAATTGACAAGGCAGGAAACAACAAATATTGGCGACGTCGTGGAGAAAGGGGAACCCTCTTATACTGTTGGTGGGAATGCAAGTTGGTGCAGCCACTCTGGAAAACAGTGTGGAGATTCCTCAAAAAGTTAAAAACACAGTTACCCTATGACCCAGCAATTGCACTACTGATTATTTACCCCAAAGATACAGATGTAGTGAAAAGAAGGGCCACATGCACCCCAATGTTCACAGCAGTGAAGTCCACAACAACCAAACTGTGGAAGGAGCTGAGATGCTCTTCAGCAGAAGAATGGATAAAGAAGATGTGGTCCATATACACAATGGAGTATCACTCAGCCATCAGAAAGGATGAATACCCAACATTTGCACCAACATGGATGGAACTGGAGGAGATTATGCTGAGTGAAATAAGTCAAATAAAGAAAGTCAATTATCATATGACTTCACTTACTTGTGGAACTATCTAAGGAATGGCATGGAAGACACTAGAAGATGGAAGGGAAAATGAATGGGGGGGATCGGAGTGGGAGATGGACCATGAGAGACTACGGACTCTGGGACAAACAATCTGAGTGTTTCAGAGGGGCAGGGGGTGGGGAGATGGGTTAGCCTAGTGATGGGTATTAAGGAGGGCACATATTGCATTAGAGCACTGGGTGTTATATGTAAACAATGACTCATGGAACACTACATCAAAAACTAATGATGTACTGTGTAGTAACTAACATAACAAAATAATAATTAAAAATAACAACAATGGTGTCATCAGGTCTGCTCTTAACTGCTTCTACAGCCCCTACCTTTAGTCTCTTCCAGTTTAGTTTGCTCTTGTTGCATCAAGAGAATGACTCCATATATTCACAATCAAGCTAAGTACAAGGAACTGCTATTTCCTACCACCTGGAATTCCACTCACACAGAACCCACAATTTTAGCCTGGCCTTTAAGGCTATCCATCCCACACTCATCTCTACCAGCATCTGCTGCCTTATTTCCTCTAAGAAAACTGATTTCCTTGTGCTTTCAGGTATGCACATCCTACTGAGCCAAGCAAATATTCTTGCTGTACAACATAGTAAATTTGTAAATTCCTTCACTGTTGCTTTTGCACATGCTTCAGAGTTTTCCCATTCTCTTCTTGCCCTCACTGGTCTTGCCCTCACAACTCTCTTCCTCTAAATAAGTTTTCTCAGGTACCTCCAGGTCACATCATTTGCTCCTTTTACTAAACAATCCTTCAACATTTGCATTTTACTTGAACTAATAATATTTTAGTCCTTATTTATGTTTCTCTATAAGTGTTCTACAAGATCCTTATGAGCGTGCTCTTCAATCTCTGAAAACAGGTGTAATGCTCTCCCCTACAGAGCTCACTCCAGCAGCATGCACTCTCACACAGCTGATTTCTTAAAAGGTGCTGTTACTTACTACCCACTATCTACGGGAAGTCCACAAATGCTGCTGGACTAAGTAAACTGGACGCTCATATCCAACAAACTATTTACACGAGAGAGTAAAATAAAGAAAAGAGAATGAATTTAAATTATAGTTAGGGACAGCTGGGTGGCTCAGTACATTAAGCATCTGTCTCTTGGTTTCAGCTCAGGACATGATCTCAGGGTCATGAGATCAAGCCCCACATCAGCTCCACACTCTGTGCAATATGCTGGTCCCTCTCTCTCCCTTTCTGCCCCTCCCCTGGCTCATGAGCTCTCTCTCCAATCAATCAATCAATCAATCAAATCTTTTTAAAAAATTACAGTTTAAAATGAGTAATGCTTCCCATACTACTAATCAGCTTTTAACATTTGCAGGGAAATTTCTCATATGTATTCTAATGCTACTTTTGCTTTTTAGGTCCATCCCCTTCCTCTTCACCCCTTTTCCCACCTGATGTCTAGATGAAGAAAACCCGAAGCAAAATGGAAAGCATACTAGAGAATATCAGGTTTCACGTGAGTGCCATAGCTCATATTTACGGTATGAGGCCATCATGTCAATATTCTGTACACTGAGAGCTTTATTTAGAGTCCTCCAATGTCCAAGGATAATTAGTATCTTAGATAATTTCTACCAGAGGGCTTGATAAATTTATTTATCTAGACAATATAGCAAGAAGAAACAATAAAAGAAAATGCCACAGTAAAGCTTTCTGCCCATCCTATAGTGTTTCTAGGCTAATAAAAAGTTTACTTTTTCTTGGAATATTATATAAGAAATTTTTCAAAATGCTATTTTGAATAAACACTTATCTGATTTAGTCATTTTTATATCAGTTCTTTTAAAGAACAAACTAAAATTATCAAACATGTTAAGATACTTAGCTAGTGAATGAAACAAGCTTGATTAGTATTTTAAACACTAACTTACAGGATCAGCAGGTCCACAGAATTCTCGAAATGTCTTTGTAGGATTATTCTGTTGAATCTCCATTGCTACGCAAGGGCCAGAATACATTTCTGTCACCATCTCCTATGATATACAATATAAAAGAATGCTTAAAAATTAGTAAAAATTAATAATCTTTTACTCATCCTCTTTTAATTGTATCACTATTCTAAATCCTAAAATCTTAGTTATCTTTGAATCCTCTGGTCCCCACATGCCAAGCAGCTCCCCAATCCTGTCCATTTCTCCCGCAAAAATGTGTTTTAGAAACGTTCCCTCGTTCTCAGTTCCTACCACTGCATCATGTTAATGTAATGCTTTAGCACCTGACACTTTCACTCACTGAAATGAACATCTAATACATGTTCCTTTTAAAGGCCTCGCCTCTTACATAGAGTCCTATCAAATGAACATTTCTAAAGATATAAATTTCAAAGTGTTTCTTCCAAAGACACTTTTAAAATCATAATCATTTTCAGAAATGAAGGAAACAGGGACCAGACTGTCTCACACTGAACACCTAGAAATGAGACAGTATGTATGAAACGACAGGTCTCGAGCCGCAATGCAGCATTATGATCCCTGATGGAAGAGAATTAAATGAAGGAAGCCATACGACTGCCCCATCTCACTTCCTGGAGGAATTTTCCAGACAAAGGGACACAGACAGGAAACAACAGAGCCCAACACCCTCACTGAGCAGAAGAAACAAAGACTGGAGTTCAGGGAGACCCTGTTGCTCTAGCTACATTCTAATGTGCGAGACAGATTACAAGAGGAGGTGAGAGAACCCAGGGAAAGTAAGCTATGGCGATCTGCAGAGAAGTTCACCTGAGTCTCTGGCCAGGAGTCTACATACGTGGAGAATAAACTACTCAGAGCCAAGAGGAGAACTGCCAAAAGCAGTTAAGTGAAACCACTCAGAGAGAGAGCACGAGGCTGAGCAGACTCTGCACTTCCACCAGCTGGAGCGGGAAGCCCTGATGGGATACATGCCTGATGCACACAATACACCAGGTAGAGGCTCCAGAAGGTGCTGCACCATAAGAGTTGGGCTTATGTACGGAGTGCTCCATACCCCTCCCACAAAGCCTCAAAGCAAGCCTTCAAAAGGTCCAGCCAATCCAAATAACTTCAGTGAGGGCCAAAACGATGTCAAAAACTCTTCAAAGCAACATGACATACATACCATGTAACATCATAAATTTCACATTATCCAGAATCCAATAAAAATCACTAGGCATGCAAAGAAATAAGAAAATATGAACCATCACTAGAAGAAAACTCAATACATTGTTACAGATGTAGAAATGGCAGAAATGATGTTGGCTACATAGAATGTTAAAACAGGCTCTATATGCAAATTAGAGGAAGAAAACATGGACACGATGCAGAGAAAATCAATGATACTAAAAAGACTCAAAGATAAATAAATAAATAAAATCTTTTAAAAAATAAAAATAAATAATGGGGCACCTGGGGGGCTCAGTCTCTAAGCATCTGCCTTTGGCTCAAGTCATGATCCCAGGGTCCTGGGATCGAGCCCTGGCTCAGCGGGAAGCCTGCTTCACCCTCTCCCACTCCCCCTGCTTGTGTTCCCTCTCTCGCTGTCTGTCAATAAATAAATAAATAAAAATATTTTAAAAATAAAAATAAATAGGGGTGCCTGGGTGGTTCAGTGGGTTAAGCTTCTGCCTTCGGCTCAGGTCATGGTCTCAGGGTCCTAGGATCGAGCCCCGCATTGGGCTCTCTGCTCACAGTTGGGAGTCTGCTTCCCTCTCTCTCTCTGCCTGCCTCTCTGCCTACTTGTGATCTCCGTTTGTCAAATAAATAAATAAAATCCTAAAAAAGAAAAATTTTTTAAGATTTTATTTATTTACTTGACAGACAGAGATCACAAGTAGGCAGAAAGGCAGAGAGAGAGAGAGGGGAGAAGCAGGCTCCCTGCAAAGCAGAGAGCCCAATGGGGGGCTCGATCCGAGGACCCTGAGACCATGACCTGAGCCAAAGGCAGAGGCTTTAACCCACTGAGCCACCCAGGTGCCCCCAAAAGAATTTTTTTAATAAAAATAAATGGAAAGACACAAAGAGTACACTCACAGTGAGCACAGCATAACATATGGGTTATGAATCACTATGCTGAACACATGAAACTAATGTAAAACTGTGCCAACTATACTCAAAAAACAAACAAACAAACAAAAAAACAAATGGAACTTCTAGTGATGAAAACTACATCCGAATTAAATACACTGGATGGGATGAGCAAAACAAAATACCACAGAAGGACAATAACATTGAAGACATGAAATACCAATTATTCAAAAGCAAGCACAGAGAGAAAGAATAATAAATAAAAATGTCCCATGGTAACTGTTTTTCCAATGACAAGCTGTCTAATATGTATATAACTGGGAGTCCCAGAAGAAGACAAAAGGGGTGAGGAACAGATAAGGATTCCAAGAATTTGATAAAACTCATTAGCCAACGGATCCAACAGAGTCCAAGGAGAATAAACGCAAAGTACAGTGAGCCAATAATTAATCTGGCTAAAAACAAAACACCCTAATAACAAAAACCCCTTAAAATAACCCTCTGCAAAAAAGAAGACATAAAACAGTAGAAGAAAGAAAGATGTAAATTACAACAACAAAAATTTGTCAATCTATAATTCTATACCCAGGTAGAAAGGCTTTTGTTTGTTTGCTTGTTTTTTGAGAGAGAGGGAAAAGGGCAGGGAGGGGAAGAGAGAGAGGGTGAAGGAGAGAAACTTAAGCAGGTTCCACGCCCAGAGCAGAGCCCGATGCAGGGCTCAATGTCACAACCCTGGGATCACAACTGGAGCTAAAACAAGAGTTAGACACTTAACCAACTGAGCCTCCCAAGCTCCCTGGAAGATATTTTTCACAAATGAAGGAAAAATAACTTTTTCAGACAGACAAAATGTGAGAGAATTCACTACCAGCAGCAAAATGTTAAAGGAAGTTCTTCAGACAGAAGGAAAAGTACCAGACGAAAATAGGGATCTATACAAAACAATGGTAAACATGTGGATAAAATATAAAATACATTTTTAGTTGGTATGAAAGATAATTGATTATTTAAAGCAAAAATATTAAGAATGCATTAGAGGGTTTACAATATAAATAAAAATGAAAACATGTGACAACCATGGCACATACGGAGGGGGACACGGAAGTAAACTCTTTTTGAAGGTTCCTAGCTATATGTGAAGTGGTATGATGACAGACACGATCGAAGAAAAGTAGCTCTCACAGTGTCTGGGACACTCAATGAATTTTCTTTTCTTCCATACATGGGGAAAAAGTACTTCAGAAAGAAGTGAAAATAAATACCGAGACCCTGAGGCGGAAGTGTAGTTGGTGTGTATGAAGATCAGCACAGGAGGGGATCTCAGAAGCCAAAGCGAGACCACAGGAAAGCGGTAAGAGAGGGGCTCAGATCCCGCAGGAACGTGCGAGCCATTCCAATGACTTTGGAGAGTTCCTGATACACGATGACCAAGTAAAATAAAGGTAATTTATTACAGAACAATATTTAAATATTCATTGGAATTCGGTCATCACACCTAATAGAAATGCTAGAAGTTAAAAGAGGAAGGAAAGAGTGTCACGATTAATATAGCACACAGAACCCTACTCATTAGAATCCCTAAAGGTATCCCCCTGAAGTCACTTTGCTTTTTTGCAAAGGTCATACATAATTGATTTCTTATGGATAATTATGTCGAGTCTGATTTCCTGTCTCATGATACTGAAGTACTGCCCACATATAAATGTCAAGAGCTGAGTTTTCAGTAGGGGCAGAAGGCAGCAGGAACCAAAGAGAGGGTGAATTCTGCCTGCCTTTCTTTCTTTTGCCTCTCTGCTTGTCTTTCAGGGTTAATCAAATATACCATTAAAAATACAGACATAAAGGGCTATGCAAATGTACAAAATGGACAGAAAAAAACATGTCGGCAAAAGGACTCCATCAAGGGGTGCCTGGGTGGCTCAGTGGGTTGAGCCTCTGTCTTCACCTCAGGTCATAGTCTCAGGGTCCTGGGATCAAGCCCCACATTGGGCTCTCTGCTCAGCAGGGAGCCTGCTTCCCCCTCTCTGTCTCTGCCTACCTTTTTGCCTACTTGTGATCTCTCTCTGTCAAATAAATAAATAGGGGCGCCTGGCTGGCTCAGTGGGTTGAGCCTTTGCCTTCAGCTCAGGTCGTGATCTCAGGGTCCTGGGATCGAGTCCCACATCGGGCTCTGCTCAGCGGGGAGCCTGCTTCCTCCTCTCTCTCTGCCTGCCTCTCTGCCTACTTCTGATCTCTCTGTCAAATAATTTTTTTAATTAAATAAATAAAATCTTAAAAAAAATCTGTCCCATAAAAAAGAAAAAGGACTCTAGCAAAAGCATAATGTGCTCCTTAAAAAAAACGGTCTCAACAAAATTTTCACATCACCTAGGCTTTTAATTAAGTTAAAAATTACCAAAACCAAAAAGACCTGTTTGTTTCCTTCACAGCCCTTTGACTCCTGTCTTTTACGATGGGGTCACGTGATTTAATGTCTGTCCTCACCAGACCATAAGCTCCATGAATGCAGGCAGTGAGAGTCCTTTGTTCATCTCTCTACCCGACATCTAACACACCATTTGGGACATGGTAGACACTCAGTATATGTGTGGTAAATACGTAGATCATCGCAACAATGAGGTAGGAATTACCACCTTCTTATGATTGCAAATGCTGAAGCAGCAAATGTAAGTATAAATGATCAACACAGAATCTGCCACGCAAAGTCATGTCATAATTTCGGTGACGCTCTCCCTATCTTGCACTGGACATCCTACATTTAAGAGGATCGTTTCACCAACGTATCTCTACATTTAGATAATAAAAGAGTGGAACCACTATTAGGACCTTCTGTATCTTATCATTTATTTTATAAATAAGAATCTGGAAACAAGGAGGATAAAGTGTTGTATGAAAAGTCCCAGTAAGGGGCACCTGGCTGGCTCAGTGGGTTAAGCCTCTGCCTTTGGCTCAGGTCATGATCTCATGGTCCTGGGATCAAGTCCTGCACTGGGCTCTCTGCTCAGCAGGGAGCCTGATTCCCCCCCCCCCCTCTGGCTGCATCTCTGCCTACTTGTGACCTCTGTCTCTCCCTCTATCAAACAAATAAATAATTTTTTTTTTTTAAAGTCACAGTAAGATGGAACGCCTGGGTGGCTCAGTGGGTTAATGCCTCTGCCTTCGGCTCAGGTCATGATCTCAGGGTCCTGGGATCCAGCCCCGCATCGGGCTCTCTGCTCAGCGGGAAGCCTGCTTCCTCCTCTCTCTGCCTGCCTCTCTGCCTACGTGTGATCTCTGTCTGTCAAATAAATAAATTAAAAAAAAAATCTTTAAAAAAAAAAGTCACAGTAAGAATCAAATCACCTGTTTTTGTCCCTTTAGACTATGTTGCCTCTTAAGATGATTTCACAGGGTCTTCTCTTTGAATTAGAATGTATGCAGTGTTTAAATATTTACCTCTTCCTTGAGCTTAAACTCGAGTCCTGAATATCAACTGTCCTGAGAAGTAAGAGGCCTTTTGGGACATACAACGGTCATGACAGCAACTGAGACTCAGTACCTGCTACCTGACTTTTGGTGTCCCCAATCAACCAATGACAGAGACTTCAACTGCATGTACATGCAGTTATGGATACAGATCCTCACGCAACTTCCTCTGAACAAAACTAAATTATAAATGTGAAAAGCACTTTTAAAATTATTAGAATAAGAATATTCATAAGAATATTAGTTACTTTAACAAAATACTACTAGGATAAAAACATTCTTATTTCCCTCTGAAGAAAATTTTCAAAGAAATTTCCTTAGTTTCAATAGAGTTTTATATCATATAAATACAGAACATCTCATAAAGGTACTTAGGTAACATTCTGGTTCCCGTATACAGTCCATTCTCCCATTAGCAGAATACTCTAAACCAATCATGATTTGAAATACTTGTTTTCCACTGAATAAACCATTTCAAGCTGAATAAAAAATGATAAGCATTCCTAAATATGGCTGAAATAATGTAGCTTTTTTCTTCCCAAATAGCCCATATGGTCTTTATCTTATGTAGACTGTTATTAATATCACAAGATTTAAATAGTAGCTCTGGAGACTGTCCTACTGAGAGTATCAGACAGAAGAAAGCACCATTTATTTTGGCATAGCCTGATATTACAGTATGATATTGCTACTGTCATTCAAATCCCTGATTTCTTAGGGAAAATGACACATCCACCCAGTGATGTTTTTGCTTTTACTCTAGAATCCCCCAAATCAAAAGAAAAAAAAAACCCTAAGACTAAATAAAGATTACATAAAAATAAATTACATGTATAGTACTTGAAAGCACAATATAGGAGACATTAAGTCAGAGATGAGGGGTTTTTTTTTAAAAGTTATTTTCCAAAGGGAAATATGGCCCACCTCAGATGTGCGCACAACACTAGTGCCCTCAACTATCCGTTACCCAAATTTAATACCACGTGATATGGCATGAAAATATAAGTAGACGATCCAAAGATACATATCCATGGTTTACCTTACATGCAGTAGAGCTATAACGTAACCTGAATGGAAGACGGCAGCAGTTTCAACCATATTTTTTAAGGCAAAATTGAAAAATAAAAGAAGGAAAATATATAAAAGAGAGATTTAAGAAATGGAGAACATCTGTCACTGATTGAATTAAGAGATAACACATTTTAAAATTCTTCCAATTTAAGAAAAGTCATAACTCTAAAATGAAGCAGCTCGTAAGATGAAGGTTCGGGAAGTTGTAACAGAAGGATACCACCCTGGTTGCTCTAAATAAGGCTGGAAATCACGAATATGCTGAACATGAAATAGATGTCACAGTCTTGACTTTGTAGGACTAAATAAGACAAGGGCTCAGGCCAGTTCTCAGACCAGTGCATTTGTCCTTTTTAAGGAAGGCTGACAGGAAAAGTTATAGAGAAGTGGGAAGGAGAATCTAGTCTCAATGTCAAGAACAGTAAACTATGGGGAAAAAAAAAAAAGAAGTCAAATCTGTCAAAAATGTAGATGAGGAGGCAGTCCACCAGCACAAAGGTATCTAAGATAATTTTATAAAGAGTGGAAGGAAACTAATTTTGATCAAATATCTACTATGTTTTATTTTAAGGAACAATATTTGGCTTATTTGAATTTAGTCATTTGTTTTCAAGAACGCATTTCATTGCCTTCTGACCAATCCCTTCTAAATCTTATTTCTTCAGACTCAGTCACATGTTCAGATGATTCTACATGCATTTGTATCATTAAAGTAGACTTTAAATGCTGCTATGCTGTTATACTGTAATTATTTGCCTTTAAGTTTCTAAGGCATTCTGGAGTCTTCCACCCTGAGAATATGATAAACTCCATAGAGACTGTCCAAATGTGTCAATATCCCAGCAATTTCTTTTGCACTGTGGTATGTTTTTGTTTCACAAATGAAACAATAAGATTTTTAAAAACTGATCCAGTGGCTCTCAGAGGTAAGAATGCCTCAGTCACTAGGTATGATCAGACGGCAACTGGCAGACTCGTGACTACTTTCATGATTATAAATTATACTGAGATGCCCCAGATTTAAGATGCACAAACTGTCTTCGGTACCAGTGCCTGACATTTACTTTGATACTTACGTTATACTCAGACACCACTCCTTTATAAACTTCATAAAACTCTTCAACGTTAACTCGATCCATGCTGAACTGGATTAAAACAAAACAAAACTTATCAAGCCAACCGCCAAAGAACATAAATGAACCACACTCAGCATTTATGATCCTTTGGATATATTTTCTTTACTTTAAAATATAAACCTTGCACAAACTAAGTACTTGAAAAAGTGTTGTTAGGGGCATCTGGGTGGCTCAGTGGGTTAAGCGTCTGCCTTCAGCTGAGGTCATGGTCCCAGGGTCCTGGGATCAATGCTCTGCAGGGAGCCTGCTTCCCCCTCTCTCTCTGCCTGCCTCTCTGCCTACTTGTGATCTCTGTCTGTCAAATAAATAGATAAAATCAAAAAAAAAAAAAAGAAGAAAGAAAAAATAAAAGTATTATTAAAGATCAGCTCATTAGTAAAAATAATGGGTAACATTTATTGAGTACTTAACTCATCAAGCACTGTTCTAGAACCTGTACATGTCTCATCTCATTTACTCTTCACAACGACCCCATGACCTAAGATATGTAGCCACAAGGCTATGTAACTGTCAGATCTGTGTTCCGTCTCAATCTGACCCCCCGATCATGCTCTTAGCCACTACATTATACCTCTCTTTGAATAAAATTTCGTTCTTTTTTTTTAAGATTTTATTTATTTATTTGACAGACAGACACCAGAAATAGGCAGAGAGGCAGGCAGTGGGTTCTGGCGGGGGGGGGGGGGGGGAGCCAGGCTCCCTGCCGAGCAGAGAGCCCAGTGCAGGGCTCGATCCCAGGACCCTGGGATCATGACCTGAGTCAAAGGCAGAGGCTTAATCCACTGAGCCACCCAGGCACCCCAAAACTTCATTCTTCACACATGAAAACTTTAGATGCAATGTCATGTTGTTTATTGATAGATTAGTGGCCCAAGAAATATTACTAATGAAAAGTACTTCAGCTTTTGTAACAACCAAAAATAATACCCTTTTCCTCCTAAGCGTTCAGAAAAATCCCTAGTCTGGTTCACACTAATGCATTTACACAAATTGTCTGGAAACCCAAATTCAAAAAGAATTTCAAGAGTATGCTAGTAAGATAAACCTATAAAGACTCTTATCCAGGCTGGACTCAAATTTGTTAAAAATAAAATTGCATTCGGGTGCCTGGGTGGTTCAGTGGGTTAAGCCTCTGCCTTCAGCTTAGGTCATGATCTCAGGGTCCTGGGATCGAGCCCCAAATCGGGCTCCATGCTCAGTGGGGAGCCTGCTTCTCCCTCTCTCTCTACCTGCCTCTCTGCTTACTTGTGATCTCTGTCTGTCAAATAAATAAATAAAATCTTTTAATAAATAATAAATAAAGAAAATTACGTTAAGTTCTAGGGTCTCAAGAACTAAGACCTCAAATTTCTGAAAAAAATAGCCTCAGAATTCACAATTATATTTTGTCCCCTACTTTGTTTCTTTATTGTCACCAGAAATTAAGATCACTGAGAAATTTTTGCCTACCCAGGAAATAATTCAAACTGGAAGGATTTCATAGGCAATGTAACTATTACAGGCAGTGAATTTTGTTTAATTTCAGTGTTTCCCCTACAGTCCCACAACCTGCTGTATATTTAATATAATAAAATAATAGAATATATAACTTATTACTTACAATTTGCCCTGAAAATTCTAGAAGTCATTGCCTAAAGTTATATCATTTAATTCCTAAAATAATCCATTGATGTAAATAATAAAGTTCTCACTAGCCAGCAGACTCATAAGTGTAGAGGGCAGCTGACCCACAATTCAGAAACAGAGCTTCTTGACTCCCAGACTAAATGACTGTGATTGCCACTAAACTATCATGCCTTCCTCATAGGTTCAATCAATCCTTTTCTTAATTATTATTCTCATTTTCACCAAGCATGTACTCTAGCCAACTATACTAGAGTTAGCCAACTAGGCCTAGAGTTAGATCAATGTTTAAATCTAAAATTTCTACAAAACACATATTTTTAAAGCAGGCTTAGGTCCTACAATCCTATGAATACATCACGAGGCTAATACTTCCAGAACGTTTTAGCTAACAATTTCTTTCTAATCCTAGGCAAGATTCTTCAAGTATCAACTTTCTCGTTAGTCTCCAAGTTTTGCCTGATGACTCTGCAAACTAGTTGGTATTTCTGGCCTTTTTTTGGTTTGCGGGCATTCCAACAAATTAAGGATACAAAACTGTCAGAATCCCAGTTACTACCCTGACTCCTGATTCTGGATGATCTAAGACTTAGCAGAAATCAAAAGCAGTTCCTTTTCAGGAAAAGAACATACAAATTACATTGGCAAGAAAAATCTCAGCTCCAAAGTCAGTATTTCATTATCAAAATAGCATAAACTTGCTGGTCTTCACACATTGTAAAATCCAAACTGTTATCTGATTCCTGTAACAACTTGAACCCAACCTTTCGTCAAGTGCACCACCGGTAAGTACGACACAAGAGCTCTGCAGAAGTGGGCGCTGCTTCCTCAGTGGAGGGTTTCCTATAAATGCATCCACTAGGCAGTTCTGAACAATCATGGGCTTTGGAGGTCAAGGGGTGTGACTGTCAGGGTCTGGAATGTGCTAACTCCAAAGTAGATTCTGAGGAGAAACTCCAGAAACCAGCAAAAGGCACTAGTTAAGGGAAAAAATCTCAACTGATTCTATTTCTCCATTTGCTTCTTAGTCACCAAACAACAGAAAGCTCAGTATTAACTACTCAACCTAATTCTATTTTTTTGTTTGTAGGAACTAAATACATTGTTTCTATCCATATTTATATTGCAACCAAAGTCACCAGAACTGTATAACCCTGTTTTATAACCTTAAATTAGGTTCCTCCTCTCTCTCTGTCTGCCTCTCGGCCTACTTGTGATCTCTGTCAAATAAATAAATAAAATCTTTAAAAAAAAAATTAGGGGCGCCTGGGTGGCTCAGTTGGTTAAGCCACTGCCTTTGGCTCAAGTCATGATCTCGGGTCCTGGGATCGAGTCCTGCATCAGGCTCCCTGCTCAGCAGGGAGCCTGCTTCCCTCTCTCTCTTTCTGCCTGCCTCTCTGCCTACTTGTGATCTCTCTGTCAAATAAATAAATAAAATTAAAAAGAAAATTAGGCGTACCATTTGAATTTTAGTTTCCTCAATGAAAGATTATATGGGTAAAATAATTTCCAAAACATTTTTAATTATAAGGTTATCAAGGTCAGTAACTATACCTTTTATTTTTAATGTGCTGAGTTCACAAGTACATAGAGAAAATTCAATACAAAATATTAAAAAAAGAAGTCTGTCAATAGATTATGAGTTACTGCAAACTACCTACCATCTGCATAGCTGAGATTTCAAAACCTGCATCCCGGATAGCCATGAGGATCTTTCCCAGCAGTCCTGAAAATACAGAACAAATGGATGCAAAAATACAAAATTGACAAGGCATTTTCATTTCTTAGAATTGCAAATTTTCTCCCTCAAAGCTATTTGCTTACACTCTATAGGAGAAATCACATATTTCACCAAGGGAAACTAAATCCCTACCATCAAGCATCATCAGTAATCATTTGTTTCACTTAGTAAGTGCTTCAGGAATATCAACAATGATCCTGAAGATTATGCAAAAAACCTTTAAGATACTATTTTCCCTTAAAGCCCCTGAAGTCAAATGATGTAAAGAACATGCAAATTACCAAAAAAATGAAATGCCAAAGTACTGGATATGGGAGTTCCAAGGATGAGTTCAAAGGAGAAAAATCAAATTATAACTGAAGGGATGGCAGAAGCTTTAAGGGGAAATGAGAGCATGAATTGGTACTGAAAGCCTATAGATAGGTGGGAGTATATGGGGACACAGGTATAAAAGGACAGAAGACACAGGTCTGAGAAAATGTGAGCATGTTCATAGGACAGTAAGGCAGAAAAGAAGTTTAAAAACAACAACAACAACAAAACAAACAAACAAACAAAAAAACCAGGCACCTGGGTGGCTCAGTTGGTTAAGCGACTGCCTTCAGCTCAGGTCATGATTCTGGAGTCCCTGAACCGAGTCCCCCATTGTGCTCCCAGCTCCACAGGGAGTCTGTTTCTCCCTCTGACCTTCTCCCTTCTCATGCTCTCTCTCACTCTCTCTCTCTCAAATAAATAAATAAAATCTTAAAAAAAAAAAAAAAAAGCTGACAAGGAAAAGAGATTTGATCCAAATTAATGAAGGTCTTGGATATCAACAGAAGAAATTTGGTCCTTATCCCACAGATCAGTGCTTTTTATAATAGGGCCTACAGATTCTGAGAATCTGGGACTGATTTTGAGATTCCATTACTTTAATATAAAAACATTCTAAGCTTTTTTTTTCAAGACAACTAAAATTCTCTCTCTCTCTCTCTCTCTCTCTCTCACACACACACACCTCATATATTCTGGATGATCTGGGTGTTTGTTTGGTACCTAAGTCCCCAGGGGTTGTGCACTGTTTTTACTATTTCATTGCAGCTAGGTAGTACTATCATAATTGTAGCAGATTGAGGAATAGAGAAAAAAAGACAATTAGAGACCTAGTTCTAAAGTGACATTTGTACCAAGTGAAGGCAAAATGATACCAGAGCATGCTATAGAAACAAACGTTCCTCAGAAGTCTGAAGAGTAGAACAGGCCCATGCCAACTCATAGCCCCCTGTACCATATCCATGACTTGGTGACTCAGTTTTCTCAAACATCCTTTATCTTATCAATGTTGTTAAATTTTATTCATTTTATAGTCTTGTTGTAATGAATTTGTAAATTGCTTAAGGTATACAGTTGCATGTGCAAAGGTTTATTTTTAGTTTTATATTGGGACATATTTAAGTTGCATTATAATTACAGTAATTCACATCTACACTGGGGGTCCATCAAGAATATTTTTCCTCCAAAGGAAACACTGACAGAAGAAATGGAGAGCCACTGAAAATGTTGAGCAAAACACAGGACAAAATAGTGTTTTAGGAGGAGTATTGATGTAATAACGACAGGCAAACTGGTCTGCAAAAAAGGAATAAAAGACAGAGTAACAAAGGCTTTTGAAACCATCCAGCAGGCTCACAGGACTCGGATAGCAGCACTAGAGAAAGGGGTAATGAACATAAGATATTTCCGAACAAGAACAGGACTAAACTGGACACAGTGTGAAGATGAGGGAATACAGGTTCTGAGTCCAAGTGACTGACGATGAATAGCATCTTTAAGAAGAAAACAACTAATGGAAGCAAACTGATTAATCTCTTGGGGGAGGTCATCAAGATGGCATGACTGCTGGTTGGCCAGTGAGCTGGACACAGGCTCTGGAGGGCTCCCCACCCCCTTCCCTGCCCTTGGAATGTGGGTTCTGTTCGCCTTTCCCGCCCCCAGAGGCTGCTCTGAGGACACAGCCTTGAGATAATGACGAAAGGTACTGCACAGGATGTGTGACTGAACCCAGACCTCTACAGAAACTTTTAAGATTTGGCAGGTGGGTGTGGGAACCCACTTACCTTGCTGCTGCCCAAGACAAGCCTGTATGTAAGTTTCCTTGCTTATAAAATGGCCCACTCACTACCAACCTGCAGTGACCTTCCTGTTACTTCAGTCTCTCCCTGCCCTCTGGGTTCGGGGCAGTTTCAGATTATATTCACAAAGCTTCCAAGGAGGTTATAAGCCAACAACTAAGGGAAAAGGGAATTATTCTGAATATAGAAAAACAATTTTAGAACAGAAAACTGATCCATATTTGAGAAGAGAGCATATCCAATGGCTAAAAATAATTGATGAATGAGTGAATAAAGTCCCTACACAAAATAGGTGATAAGGGACCACGTTCCAACAGCGAGACAGGTAGAGGGCTAGACTGGGGCATGCGGACAGGTTAGAGCTGAAATGTGCAAACAGAAGAGGATAAAAGATTTTTTGTTTGACAAAAATAAGAGGAAAGGCAAATAAAACAAAAATAAAGCCTGGTAGGAATGAGTTTTGAGAAAATACCTAAAATTTGGAAATTAAGAATGAAAATGAATAAAGGTACATAAAGAAAGATGTACAAGGAAATAAAGAAGATAAATATTTCAGTAGGGAAAATTCTTAGAACACAGGGATATTCAAGAACTAAAGGAGATTAAGGACCGGAGGAGTGCAGATAAAGCCTTCAGCATTAGCAAGACAATATGCTGACGTTAAAGACATCTGAGAAAGTTGTAGCAACAGAGTGTTAGGAACAAGAAGTTAGATAACCCACTAAAAATCTGTACCAAAGACTCAGATGATAATGGATATAAGAATGTTAACCAAGGGGCGCCTGGGTGGCTCAGTGGGTTAAAGCCTCTGCTTTCGGCTCAGGTCATGATCCCAGGGTCCTGGGATCGAGCCCCGTGTTGGGTTCTCTGCTCAGCAGGAAGCCTGCTTCTTCCTCTCTCTGCCTGCCCCTCTGCCTCCTTGTGATCTCTGTCTGTCAAATAAATGAGTAAAATCTTTAAAAAAAAAAAAAAAAGAATGTTAACCAAAATTCCAAGTCTTTAATCAACACAAAAAATATTAGTTAGGAAAGAAATAAGTAAATTAACAATTACTGAGGACTGGACTCCTTAATATGAATGTATACCATTTATCTTTTAAAGCAACACTCTTAAACAGAGGCTACTATTCCACTATAAAGATGAGAATATACCAGGTTTTTGGAGAATAGATAACTTGCCTGAAATCATAAAGTAGTTTATCTCCAAATCTCTTTTCTTTCTACAAGTTTAATAAGAAAAAAGAAATGCATACATGGAAGTCAGACACATAAAATTCACAGGACAATATAACTCCCTAGGCAAGGACCATCATCATTTTAGTTCTCACCGTATCTCCAGTGCCTAGTATGGTCTTGCCACGTAGCAGGTGCTAACAAATACTGTTCACTGAATTAAGAAATAACCAATGAGACATGCAATCAGAGCTCTACTGCAGGCGAACCCAGGGAACTCCAAGGCTCTACGGAGCACAGTTTGAAAATATTGGCAAATTACAAAGGGGTAATTAAAGTTAGAGAGGGAAAGGATCATTGAAAAATGCTGGCTTAGTGATCTGAGGGACAAAAGTTCATACTTACTTCATGCCATGTATAAATAGTAATCCAAAATGAAGTTAAGGTAAATATAAAAGAAAAAATTGTTTACAGAAATGTATCGATGGCTATTTTCTTTTCATGGTAAAGGTAGTTTTTTAAAATATAAAAGACAAAGAGAGAGAGAGAAAGAGTTCTGTTTTTGTTATAGCAGAAATAGCTCCTATTGGAATAATAACCTTCCCTCAGATAATACCTATAGTAAACTCCAGGAAAAAAAATACAAAACAAAACAAAAACAAAAAAATACAGTCACCCGGAGGCACTGAGCGGTGCCCTGTTTTTGCAGTGGTCAGCTTGATGGGAAGCCACAGTCGGTACTAAGACGGACGGAAAGCCCATAGAATTAGCAAACTTAAAGAACTAGAAGACAAGGTTTAGGCAATGCAGACAGATAATCCCAGAAAAAAAGAAAATCCAGAGAGGAATGTCTATATTCTGGGTATAAACAGTGCTCAAATTTTGGGAAAACAAGCATTTGTAATGGAGCAGACTCCCAGAAGCCAAGCTAAGATGAAAAGAGCTGAATGGAGTTTTGATTTACTACCCACCAAAGTGGAAACAGAGATTGCCTAATCAATTCAGCAAGTTTACTGGTTGCACTTAAAATATCAGTATATCTTTGAAGAAGATGACAACATCTAGAATTTTGTAATATCTCATTCATAAAATTTAGGGTACAATCCAAAATTATTTGACATATGAGGACACAGAAAAACACGACCTATTCCCAAGACAAAAGAGACTCAATGAAGACCAACCTTGGGTGACCCCGATGTTATAATTAAAAACAAAGATTTTAAAGTAACTGTTATAACTGCTTAATGAATAAAAAAAAATAAACTCAAAATACATAAAAATATAGGAAATCTCAACAGGGATTAAGAACTCCAAAAAGAATCAAATGAAAAAATACAACATCTATACTACAAAATTCAGAGTGGAGACTTAACAAATTTCAACATAGAATGAGTCAAACAATCTGGAGAGAGATCAACAGAAATTATCTCATTTGAAGAAAGGCTAGACAATTTTTGAAAAACAATGAACAGAGTAGCAGGATGAAATGATACCAAAAAGTTTCATATACATGTAACTGGAGCCTAAAATAAGACAAAATATTTAGAGACCCAACGGCTGAATTTTTTTTCCAGATTTGTTGACCTATTGAATCTAAATTTATGCTTTTTACCACTCACAAGCAAATTTTTTTAAATAAACAAAACAAGGCACATCATCATCCAGCTGCTAATAATCAAAAATAAACTCTTGAGAACAGCCAGAGAAAATGACTCATTGTATATAGGGAATAACAATTTCAATGACTGCTGACTTCTCACAAGAAAAGGGGAGGCCAGTAGACAGCTGAACATTTTTAGTGTGCTAAAAGAAAAACAAACTGTCAACCTGAAATTCTAGCCTACCACTTCAAGAATCATGGTAAAATAAAGACACTTTGAGATAAAAGAACACTAAAGGAATTTGTTTTCACCAAGCTCCTACTTCAAGAAATATTAATGGAAGTTATTTGAATTGAAGAAAAATGAAACAAGATTTAAAAATAGGATCTTTAGGGCACCTGGGTGGCTTAGTGGGTTAAGCCTCTGCCTTTGGCTCAGGTCATGATCCCAGAGTCCTAGAATCAAGTCCCGCATCATGCTCTCTGCTCAGGAGGGGGCCTGCTTCCCTCTCTCTCTCTCTCTCTCTCTGACTGCCTCTCTGCCTACTTTGTGATCTCTATCAAATAAATAAATAAAATATTTTTTAAAATAGGATCTTTAGGAGAAATGATGAGCATAATTAAGGGCAAATATGTGGATAAATATGAAAGTCTATTTTTTCCTCTTAATTTCTTTAAAATATATATGACTGATTAAAACAAAAATTTTAACATTGCATTGTGGGTTTTAAAATGTATGTGAATAGGGGCACCTGGGTGGCTCAGTTGCTTAAGTGTCTGCCTTGGGCTCAGGTCATGATTCCAGGGTCCTGGGATCAAGCCCTGCATTGGGCTCCCTGCTCAGCAAAGAGCCTGCTTGTCTCTCTCCATCTGCCTAGCACTCTGCTTACTTGTGCTCTCTACATCTCTGTCAAATAAATAAATAAAAATCTTTAAAAAATAATAATAAAAATAAAATAAATGTATGTGAATGTAATACATATCAGAAATATAACATAAGCCAGGTAGAGGAAAATGGACCTTTACAACTGAAAAATTTCCACATTTTATGTGAAGTAGTACAATATCAATACATTTTAAATAGACTGAAAATTCAAGATGTATACTTCAATCCTTACAAGAGTGATTTTCAAAAAATAAGCCACATCAACATTACCCAGGAACTTGTTAGAAGTGCAAATTCTCAAGACCAACACTACACCCAATGAATCAGAATCTCAATGGGTGGAGACCAGAAATCATTGTTTTAAATAGATCTTCCATGTGATTCTGTTATATGCTGAAATTTGAGAACCAAAGTCCTTGCATAACCATGAAAGAAAAGAAGAAAGAAGGAAAGAAAGAGAAAAGATTTATACCTAAAAAGGCCAATGAATAAATTAAAATGGGATCCTTGGAAATATCAATTAATCCAAAAGAAGAAAGGATAAAGATCAAAAAGGCAGGGAGGGTAGAATAGAAAATAAATAATAAAATAGCAAACCTAAAATGAATCATATCAATAATTACATTAAATGTTAGTGAACTAAAAATTCCCATTTAAGGCAGAGATTTTAGACAAATTAACAAAATAAGATCCAATTATATGCTACCAACAGAAAACCAGTTTTAAATATAAAGACACAGGTAGGTTGAAAATAAATGACAGAAAAGAATACCATGCAAACAACAGGTATGAGAGAGCTGAAGTGGTTACATTAATTTCAGATAAAGGAGAATTTATAATGTCCTAAGAAGATGAATGTCCTAAGAGGCATTTGGGAGACAGTACTTTAGACAGAGAGCTGCAGGAAGATGGATGTTCATGACATCCATCACTGACAACAGAGCAGTGAGCAAAGGTATGGGGATAGAAAGCAGGCACAGTTCTTCTGGTGGAAGGGAAGTCAGACAGGAGAAGGCAGGGGCAGGTGGGAGAAGCCATATGACAGAAGGACTTATAGACCGTATTTAGAGGTTTGGGTTTTATCCAATAGCCCAGAAGTTCTCAAAACTTTCGTTCTCATGGACACTTTAGTTTTTAGAAATTATTAAAGATTCTAAAAAGTTTATATTTATATAGATTATGTATCCATACTTATTATGTTATAAATGAACAATTTTAAGAAAAAACTAAGAAAATTCTTAAATATTTATTAATTTACATATAACAAAAACTCTTTACATGGTGACACAAATAACATTTTGTGGAAAAAAATGACCACACTTTCAAAAAAAAAAATTAATGAGAAGAGTGGCATTGTTTTACATTTTTAAAAATCTCCTTAATGTCTACCTTAATAGAAAGCAGCTGCATTCTTACATCTGTCTCAGCTTTCAATCTGCCACTATGTGTTGTTTTGGTTAAAGTATATTTAGTTAGAAAATAGTGAAGTATTTTAATAGTCCTTAATATAAATGTATACATTCTTTACTTGAAAACATTTTCTTCAAAGCTCACTGCAACATATAATTTCAAACTTCTACCAATAAACTTTTTTTTTTTTGCTCTGTTACATTAAAATCCACTGGTCTATTGTATAATTTGAAAGAAACTTTTACCCATGCATGATTTTCTAATATCACATATTGATCATTTGGAAACTATTAGTTTATTGAGTTATACAGATCTTCCAAATGCTGACTATTTTCATTACGGTACCTCAGGGAATAAAGATCACATTTGTTAACATCACCACCAATTTCATCAGAATAGTCTGTAAGTTATTAGGAAACTGTCAAGCTTAAGGTGGTAAATACAGTTTTGCAAATTATGATTTTCATTTGCCATTTTACCTTCTTTGGGATTTTTATCTTTGATAACAACTTTTGTCAGTCATCATAACTTTTGTCAGTCATCAATTCTTTGAAATAACAGACCTACTTACTTCAAGAAAAATTCATATCAAATACCCAAGTTTGAATAACCATACTTTTCTGTCAGTCATTCTTTCAAGTAAACATGACAGTCTACGGAAAAGCCATCTAGTTGAGCTCACAACTCAAAACAACTAGACAAGTACTTTCCCTAAAGATCACTTACATTTCAGTAGGAGCAAAAGTGTTTTATATATACTTCTCATTTCTTCACACACAATATTAAAAAGACATATACTTTAAGGCCAAGAATTTAATAAAATCAATCATTTTCACTGCTTCATTAAGGACATTCTTGAGTGAAAGTGGCTTTTTTTCCTACAAGCACATGGTAGTTAAAAATACAGTGACTACTAGTACCTAGTACTGTTTGCTACCACTATCTTCATTTTGCTAAGGCACCAGCAGTTTTATCTACTATTGGTTTTGCTCCATTAGTGCAAATGTCACCACATTTTAAAAGGTAAATTAACTGATTGTTTTTATGAAAATAGACTTGGTCTTCCGGGTACCTTAAAGGATCTTACTTGTTATAATAAAGAAAATGCTTTACATGATTATGTAAGAATCTTGATCTAAATATGGAAGCAGTATTAAGCCCCATGCATTAACGGATATGAAGAGAAACCCACAATCTACATCTATTATAAATCTATAATCACATTAAACCAGGCCCCATGAAATGTACCACTTGAACAGAATAATTCTATTCACAGATAAACCAATAAAAAAGATAGTTCAAGTAAACTGCCATTCTGCCAAGAAGAGTCGGATGTGAGTCAAGGATATTGCTTTTTTTATATTCAGTTGGTTATGTGTGGAGGCGGGCTAGAGAGGCATTTAAGAAACCAGCTCTGTGTTTAACAGCTTGAAACAACAAACTGTCAATAACCATATGTCCTTCACTTTGTTCTAGATGGAAAATGCTCAGATGACTGAACAAATAACAATGACTATGTAAATGAAGGAGCAAAAAGAACAAGAAGTAAAATCGCATGCCATGAAGCCAACAAGTTCAAAAGGGTCAAACAAAGCAGACTGCTTTTTTCACTTGGCTGGTGTTTGCATAGCTAATTTGCTTTTTAAATGGTTTGCTTATATCTCCATGAATGCTCTTGAATTTTTTGAATGTCAAATCACGTCCCCATCTCCACTCACAGCGCCTTAGTTCCATATCCCTGTACCTTCCACTTGGATTGTTCATAAGCCTCTGAATAAGTGGCCACACTCTATCCAAGCACCAATATTAGAAATCTATTGCTTTGTTTTTCTAAAAACTCTTGCTTTTCCTGGAATCAGAAGCTCCCATCCTCTTTCTGAAAAACTGATCTCACCAATCATTTGATTGGAAAGGGAGCTGCCTACTATCCTCCTGAACTACGCTATGACGGTGGTCTCAGCACGCACACAAGAGGCGGCAGCAGACCTATCAGCACTCCGCTAGGGCCAGAGTAACGCATATAGGGATGGGCCTATCCTTGGCAAAAGCCAATCAGAGTCCTTCCCTGGGATGGATAAATGGTTTGGGTTTTTTGTTCTTTTTTTTTTTTT